>CM059186.1:85389650-85517150 GCA_030323885.1 Branchipolynoe longqiensis | reverse complement strand
TATGGAACAACAAGTAGAATGCCTGGCACCAGTGTCAAATGGTTACTTATATCAACACAGAGTTGGTGAATGAGAGAGAATGCAAAAAGACAAGATGGCGGCCGCAGAATGCCGTCGATTTCACTTTTAAATCTTATTAAACTATATATTATGTTATATTTTTCAACTCAAAGGTAGCGGGCTATCAATAAGATATATGTAAAGAATAAATGTTGCTTCTTCAATTGTGAAATTAGCCTCTCAATTCTTTGACCCGCATTTTCTACAGCTTTTATATAGGGTTGGTTTGCACCCCTACTGCAGCAGTACGGGGTGAATCTTGTATCTAAATGTAACCCTGATGGTCTGCCCGCCTTTCTGGTTCACTTCGACCTCAGCGGCGGCTCCTGTAACATCTACACTACGAGTTCATTTGTTTACCATCCCACCCACCCAAGCTTGTAACAAATACACATGGGGGTTAAGTTCTGCAAGTCATTAATATCTGGACTCTGACATGTAACTTCTATTTCTAAAGACTGTAATAAATCCCAATATAAAGTATGTCGGTCTTGCGATATTTCAATTACCAGGATATGGCAAGGGGCAGCGGAATGAGGAAGACTAGTTGTCCACGATTACAATTCCCCTTCCTAACCAAATCGATACTTGTCACTTCCTAGCCAGGCGCTCAGCATTATTAGGATAGGGCAAGGACTGGTGGGCTAAGTGGCAGGATAATGTGACTGAGTGGGATATCAAGTCATGGTGCTGGCAGCCTGGTCTCCCATTGGGGCAGCACTATAAAGTCGCTGTGGGTGCACACTGTCGCAAGTCAGTAGCCGTCCGGATATGACCTTAGATGTTGCCAGGACGTAAAACTCCAACAACCAACCAACAACCGACAAAAAGTCGTATATGGACAAGATTCGCATTGTGAAAAATTAGGTTTATGCGAGAGAGAAAATTGTCCCTCTCCAAATTGTTTGGATGGCTTCGTGTGATTTCTTGTGGTTACTTGGTAAAGGTGATGGGGGCGGGGAGGGGTGGGGTGAAAAAACAAACTGGCTCTAGTGATTCTGATCGCACGGTCAGTGAGTCTGCTCAGCCTGATACACGTGGTGTGGTAACTGCGTTCCGACGCTACGATCGCCAGCCGACTCGCGACCCACGACTGTCGGCATCGCACCCAACGACTCGGAACCAATGAGGGGAGTGAGGGAGGTGGGGGGGGGGGGGGAGAGAAGAGTGGGGACATTCACCAATCACATTCACAAATCAGCCCCAAAGTGGACCTGACGGAATGATTGAGTGGGTGGGGTAGGGCTCCCTCTTTTGGTGTTAAAAGGTCATGGGTTCGATCCTCGGACGAGTCAAGCCAAAGACTTCCTAAATCACGCCTTTATATCACTTACGATTGTTCTTGATTTCACACAACTTGCAACCACTGCTTTAAGTTGTTAATCTGGTCATTATGGTGTAGTTCTGAACATTGCAAATCTTAAAATATATATATATATTACGTACGATTATTCTTAATTTCACACAACCTTCATTCACTGGTTTAGTTGAGCATCCACTTTCACTGTGGCAGGTCGTGGGATTCGAACTTGTGGGTTCAAACCTTGGATAAATCAAATTAATTACATACAAAATTATACTTGCCACTACCTAGCCTGGCACTCTGCATTACTCGGATATGGCAAGAAACAATGGAATGAGGAAGACCAATTGTCCACGATTGAAATTTCCACTTGTTTAATCAGCAATGTATTAAACTAATTAAATGCTTAAATATTTCTTTAGAGAATGATCGCATTGAAATTGTCTTTTGTTTAAACGCACCAAACAACGTTGCAAATCCTTCTTCTTTTTTTAAAACTAAAAACATTTGTTTAACCCATATTCAATTTTTATTCTAAAATATCTTTGAGCCCCCATGCATTTACCTTCTGTATAAGGTCAAAGGTCAACGGTCAACAACTAGGGTTGTGAACTCGACGGCTATTTGCCTATGTGGGTCGTCATGGATTGGTGACCCCCCTTAGCTCAGAAGAGCACTGTGTGTTGACACAAAGTCATTGCAGTCACGATGAACATGCCATGTTAGCATGGTTAGGTCAAAGTTCTTGTCTACAACTCAAATAAGGGTTGTAAGTCTGATAAATGCTTGAACTTACATTTCAAAGTTAATTCCCGTACGTACTTACTTATGGCTCCCATATCACAACGATCCCATGAGTTGTGGGTTCGAACCCTGGTCAAGTCAAACCAATGACTTAAACATTTATACTTGTCGCTTCCTAGCCTGGCGCTCGGCATTATTAGCATAGGGCAAGGACTGGTTGGCTCAGTGTCAGGATAATGTGACTGAGTGGGATATCAGGTCATGGTGCTGGTGGCCTGGTCTCCCAGTGGGGCAACACTATAAAGTCACCATGAGTGCACACTGTCACAAGTCGTTACCCATCCTGATGTGACCTTCGATGTTGCTAGCACGTAAAACAACAACAACCAAACAAAATGAACACTTGCTAAAACTGTAGTTTATATAGTTATAATGCTAACTGCTTTGTGCTTAGTTTCTATTTTGCATTGAATTTCATTTTTAAGTATAATTGTATTTTACCTGGCAGTATGGTAATGAAGTCGATATTAAGGTTTAATAATTCGATTGTTTTGAGTTTCTGCCATATTTCTTCAGATAAATATATTAGGTTGATCGTTAGATATACTTTTAAAATATATTATAAAAACAAGCGAATTAATTCTGGTGTGCACATTAAAATGATAGACACAGGTTTTCGAGCACACCATAGGGGCAACAAACTGTAATAAATGTTTAATGACAGCACCAGTATGCCTAAGTGGGATATCTAGGATCACATCTTAGGTAAATGTATTGGTTTTCAAAATTTGATGATTTCTTCAGATTTTAATTTTTATGCATATTTTTATTACATTTATTGAGCGGTGAAAATGTCAATCGTGGACCATTGGTCTTCCTCATTCCACTGCTCCTTTCCATATTATAGTAATGCCAAGTGCCAGGCTAGTTAGCGACAAGTATCAATGTGTATGTCATTGGTTTGACTTGGCCGAGGTTAGGACCCTATGGGTTTGAATCCCATAACCTGTAGCAGACGCTCAACTAACTAGGCCATCTCGTCTAGGATCATGCAACTTTAGCACTGGAATGTAGGGTATTTGGTTGTATCTCAGATATATGTAAAATTATTGGCTTGTTTGAAGCGGGTTTAAAAGGCGGAGGGAGGTTTAGTCACAGACAATTGGATTTGGAGCAGTACTGAACAATGTCTGCTTTTTGCCTTTTTAAATTAAATTTTAAACCACTGCCACAAAATTAATTATGGGGGTAATTTTGTATGTTTGTAATACCGCACATATTTATTTTCAGTGTTTACAGAAAGTCGCTGAAAATGTTAACGCAAATATTAAAGTGCATCAGAAATACTAAACACTGGAATTCTTTCCGTCGCTATATTTGTATTTAAATTTAGTTTTTGTTGGAAGTCTCAATTGCAATTAAATATTTTAATTTGAAATTTGTATAATGCCATTAATTTCCCATTTAATGAATGTAAAATATCACCATACCTACCCGTTTACAATTGTACTTTAAACAAAAAAGAAAACAAGTAAGAAAAGTGCATAGACAAAAATAGAAAATCCATAAACGAAAAAAGATTTGAGTACATAGAAGGGCACAACTAGCTTAATAACATAAATTTATACAAGTAGCCTACACCCATTATGTGCTCCGGGCCTAGTATTGGTCTACTTATTGTAAAATGTATGTGTTATAGGTTTCTGGTTCAGAGAAAATGGCGGACGATTGGAGGCACTGGTTGACACAGGTCACATACAGTTTATCTGGTAGTCTTCCCAACAAGTACCCTTAGAACTCCCATGGTGATTCATTTGGGCTTTAACCATACTTCTATTGTGGTAAATAAATTCCGCTCTTTTCCACCTAGCACAACGGTAGTAGTTATTCTAGCTATAAATGTCTCAAACCTTTTTTGTTTTTGTTTGTTTTGGTAAAACAGTATTCATCAGAATATACATTTTTTCAGCGCCAAGGCACTGGTCTTCCGGCCGTTTGCATTACATTGTAAAAATATGTATATATAAAGTTTATATATGAAGTTTATACATATAAAATTTGAGACATTTATAGCTAAAATAAGTACTACAATTGTGCTAAGTGGAAAACAGCGGAATTTATTTATCAAGATAGAAGTATGGTTAATGCACAAATGTATCACGTTATAACTTAGTTTGAGACTTTTATTTTTAAGAAGCGGGCAGAGGGCAGACATTCAAAACCATCGGATTATGCAATGTTAAAGTTACATAGTTCGATGGATTTTAGTTTTGGTAATTTTTCTGAGATAAATATATTAAATTGACTGTTATAATCTACCATATTTTAGTTTGAAGTAACATATATTTTAAATGGCTACATTTTGAGATATTTGAAATTAAAACATGGAAGATTAGTTTTGGAAAGCTCTCCAACACCATAGCCTTCAGCAGTAACAGGTTCTATTAAATTGACTCAGTATTCCCTTCTGCATGGTAACACATGCTTAATAAATGCATCAATATCTAAGTTAGATATGTGGAGTGAAATCTATATAATTATTTTGGTTTGTAAAATTTGATGCTTCATCGGACTATGCAGCTTTATGTAGTCTCCAAATACACCCAACCACACACACCCAATCCTGGTCCCCAGCCACCTTATGAAGTTATATCCTGATCTATTTAGCGATGCACCAGACGGAATGGCCGAATGAGTTGAGCATCCGTCTCCTGTTTTGGTAGATCGTGGGATTCGAATCCAGTTCAAACCCTGGTCAAGTCAAACCAATGACCTAATAATTGTATTTATACTTGTCGCTTCTGAGCTAGGCGCTCAGCATTATTAGGATAGGGCAAGGACGGGTTGGCTCAGTGGCTAGGTGTCCCGGTGGGGCAGCACTATAAAAGTCGCTGTGAGTGCGCACTATCACAAGTCGGTACCCATCCTGATATGACCTTAGATTGTTTGTTTGTTGATGTTTTACGTCCTAGCAACATTTAAGGTAATATCAGTATGGGTACTGACTTGTGAAAGTGCGTACTCATGGCTACTATATAGTGCTGCCCCACTGGAAGACCTGATATCCCACTTACATTATCCTGACACTGAGCCAACCAGTCCTTGCCCTATCCTAATAATACCGAGGATGTGACCTTAGATGTTGCCAGGATGTAAAACTCCAACAACCAACCAACCTAACATTAAACATGGACACCAAATATGTTGTACCCAGCTTCAGAGAACATTCCATAGATGTGTGTGTGTGTTGGAGGGGGGGGGGGGTATGTATGTGCGCGTGCATCGCCGTGTTGACAGCGCCTGATGCCCTCGCTGACAGTGGCATGACCTCAGTGGTGAGCCCTCCTCGCGGGCACCCTGATTGGTCCCGGGGAGCAGTTGGGGCGTCAGTGACTCATCGCCCATCGGGCAAGCGCTGCACCGCACCACCACACCACCACCACCACCACCACCACCACCACCACCCGGCATAACAAGCCCCCGCCCCCCGGCTCCCCGCGCCCTGCACCCGGCCAGTGTTGTGTGGCGTGCCGGAGTAAATGCAAGAGCCGACACACCCCAGCGGAAATCACGCCCACTCGCAGCCTTCCCTGGCTTCTGTGGATACGCGCTTACAGAGTTGGTCATTCATTACACGGTAGGACCCCTCCCCGCCTCCCCGGTAACTTAACTACACACCCGCCTGGGAGAGCATGTGGGCAGGATAGTATGGCCACCTGAGAGAGGAGGAAAGGAGAGAGGAAACCACAGCGTCGGAAAGCATCACACCAAGGTGACGGTCGGGGGGTGGTTCGACCAGTCAGTGCGGGAAATGCCAAAGTAGCAGCGGCGCAGGTTTTTGTGTCGGCCAGAGCGCGCGTGTGTGTGTGTGTGTATGCGTGCCGAGGGGCGTGTGTATGTCGGCTGAGTCAGTGAGTGAGTGTGTATGTACGTGTGAGTGTGTCTGTATGTGCCTGTGTGTGTAGCGCGACGACTTGAACCGGCGCTAAAAGCTACTATGTCTTATAGATGCCTTTCAATGTTTGTAAACATTGTGTATGCGCGCGCAGCTTGGCTGCAGAACGAAGGCACACTGCCACTGAGTTTGCCCGTACGCGCAGTGTAAAACGTTTATTTTATTCAAAATTAATAGAAATGCAGAAGCCTAACCATATGAATCTAATATAATCTATTCATTAAATATGTTTTCTATATGTGTACCAAGCGGTTTGTCTCTGGGTGGTGTCTTTTTAGAGATATTTCACTTTTTCTGTAAGAAGATTGCTCACGGCCATTGACAATGCACTGGCACTGACACTCAGAATATCCCAACTTTCACTATTATCTTTGTTTTTAATACTTTCAGCGTAAATTGCTCTTAGGTTAAATTAAATACTTCAGATCTTCCTCTTCAATCGCGCATTAAGATATTTTTAATCGATCCAATGAAAGATTTTAAATTTATTTTACAAAAATAAATGCTCCACATAGACATAGCATTGCCGTATTTTACCCTTCGCGGACTAACCCGCGAAGGGTAAACACTGCAGCAATGCTATGTCTATGCAGAGCATTTATTTTAGCAAAATTAATTTAAAATCTTTCACTGAGTCGATTAAAAATATATTAATGCGCGATTGAAGAGGAAGATCTGAAGTATTTAATTTAACTGAAGGGCAATTTTCTCTGAAAGTATTAAAAACAGAGATAATAGTGAAAGTTGGGATATTCTGATTGAGTTTGCAGTGACCGGATGTTGTCCTGCAGCCAAGCAGCGCGCGCACTGACCTAAATAGCCATGCTGACGTCATATGAAATTGGTCAATTGTGCCGTACACTAGTAGAGGAGACTGCTGCACTGTGTATGGACGGGCAGAGTGCTGTGCCTGTGGGGGAAGGACCCTAAAGTACACACAGACGCACACAGTCACAGAGCTGGCCGTGATGTGGCTTTGTTATTATATAGAATACAGCCTACCACCAGTGTAACAACAGCGGCCAAGCATTCACACTTTCTACCGGTTCACCATCGGCTAAGACGTAGGTAAGCAGGACAGTAGCACACACATATAGTCACCCCACACGCAGACACCATGTTACATGTATCCTCCAGCTACAGTGCTTTACTGTTAGATAGAGGTGGGTGGTGGTGGTGGTGCTGGTGTGTGTGTGTGTGTGTGGGGGGGGGGGTTATGGGGGGGGGGGGGTCGTGCACCCGCCATGATGAACCCTCTATGGATGGCTGCATACAACACAAAGGCCCCTAAAGGGGCTGTCACATTAGGTTTTTTTGCAGGAGCGTACGGCGGCGTAAGTGCTTTACGTCATATACGCCGCCGTACACTACGCGTACGCAACGCATAGGCCATCATGTGCCGGCTTATGCCGTTGTACGCCGCCATACGCTTTCTCCCGTCCGTCCGTCCAAATTTGTTTGTGCATGCTAAAAAAATCTCGATCTATGGGAATGTATGGTTCATACGCTACTCATACGCTTCTCATACACCGGCATATGCTCCTCGTACACTAGGGGTACGCCGGCGTAAGCTAGGGGTACGCCGTCGTACGCTACTCATATGCTCAACTTGTGTCACGGCGTATCTCTGGCATATGAAGCGTACGCAGAACCTACGAGTTGCGTATGGGAGCGTATGCAAAGCTTATGAGTAGCGTATGCCCGACCTATGGTCTCGGTATATAAAGGTGACGCACTATATACCCAGGAGCCACCAGGTGGCCGACCGAGGAGAGATAACATAGGTCTCGCATACGCTTCGCATACGCTCCACATGCCACTCGAAACTGTCAAAAAATGTCACAGTACGCTCCCATACGCTCCTCGTACGCTCCTCATAGGTTCCGCATAATCTCAAAAACACCCGAGAGGTCACCAACGGTCAGGATACGTCGTCCCGCGCAGCTTTTTCCCATTTTCGACTTATGTTTTGAATACGCTCCCGCCATACGCCGTAATGTGACAGGGCCTTAACCCTACCCCTTCCCACCACACCACACCGCAGACCAACTCAACCCCACCCCAGTCTGATGGGTGTCATAAAGCAGGATGCAGCAAACCTGTCCTCTCCTCACCCACTCACCCACCCACCCACCCCAACTCTTCTCTGTCATTCAGTGTAAGTTTAAACTGACTCCAAGCTTTACTCCACTCCAAAGCAGCAGCATAATGATCATCATCTTCATCATCATCGTCATCATCATTAATGGTGGTCATGATGATCATCATCGAAACAAACACCACAATCACAAACACCACAATCACAAACACTATCATGGTAGCATAAGAATTATCAAACCTGAAACCAAGCAATAGTCATGTGCCAACGATGAACTGGCACAAGCTCAATTTGACCATTTGGCACCAGGTGTTCAAATAAACATTATTATAAATTAGTTATGTTACATTTGCTGTCAGTTTAAATATGCATGAGATCTGCATGAGAATGCCTTGCAAATGGAAAGTTTCTGGAATAGGATGCAAATGGCAAAGTTCAGAAACTGATATTGAAATATTTCATCCTGTATAAAACTTGTTTAAAGGAAACAAAACTAACAGGTTCAATCCCATCCACACCAAATCCAAAAATAAATCCAGCCTGGCCTGTTGTTGTTTGTCTTTTCTCCTTTTATTTGGGTGTGTTTGTTTAGTTCTACTCTCGTCCCTATTGAATTGAATTTCCCACGCTTTTTAGGAACCTGGGTACACTGGTCTATTATAGATGAATTATTGTTTAGTTCTACTCTTGTCCGTATTGAATTTAATTTCCCACACTTTTTTTTTTCTTTTTTTTTTTAATAATAGGAATCTCAGTGCAGTGGTCTGTTTTAGGTTAAAACATGCGATTCGATGAAAATTCATGGTCTAACCCTCCCACAACAGCCACGCCCCCTCCCCCAACAGCCACGACCCCTCCCACCCTGGGGACGGGGGTACCTTTTGTTTGCATGCTGTAAAGGTAATAGGACTACCACCACATCGACCGCTGGGCGATACCCTCATTCCCAGGGTCTCGTTTGTAGGAAGCGAGTGGCCATTATGGAGAGATTTGTTGGGTGGTGACATATTTAGATGACCTAATTTGGAACTGGTTAACGTGGTGTCGTGGCGCGGGAGGGTGTGTGCTCAGACTATTCATCATACACACACATATATATATAGGCCTTGAGGCATGCTCGGGTGGCTTCCCCTGCATAGCTATTCTGTTTATTCATTTTTACTATCTAATAGTTTTTATTACTATGTAATGCTTTGTTGTGGTTTTTTTTCTAACTAATGGTTCCATACATATGTAGTGGTGTGCACTGACCTCTCAGGCAAGTAACCACATAGACAGGTAGGTGTGGGGAGTGTGTTGATATCAGGGAGCCTAGGTGGTGTAATGGTTAGCACACTGGCCCGGAATGCAAAGAGATGTGGGTTCGAGTCCCGCTCTAGGCACAATATTTCCCATTTTCATCACCCCCACGACACTGGTTGCCGTGATCAGGATCCTGTACAAGCTTTGCGCTGTATGGTTGTTGAACCTACCCTGTGTATGTATGTGTTAGTGCATTGCCTGTATGTATGTAATTGTAAGCATTACAATACTTACAATTCCAGGGGGACGAGTGTAGTGGTCTGCACTGACCTCTCAGGCAAGTAACCACATAGACAGGTAGGCGTGGGGAGTGTGTTGATATCAGGGAGCCTAGGCGGTGTAATGGTTAGCACACTGGCCCGGAATGCAAAGAGATGTGGGTTCGAGTCCCGCTCTAGGCGCAATAATTCCCATTTTCATCACCCCCACGACACATATATAATATGTACCATGGATTATCTTTTTTTTTTTATTGATACAGTATTTATTCTGCCCATAACCTGTAAGCTCCCATGAGGGTGCTTGTTTTCAACGCTGGACAGCTGTGAGGAATGTTATGGTGTATGCCCGGGCCCGGTTCCTGGTTGGTATCCGGGACATCCACCAGCATTTATTTAAGTAGTTAGTATCTATATTATTTTTTTGTGATTTTGGGGGGGGGGGGTATAACTACCTATCATATCACTAATATCGTAGCCTAGAATGTACATCTAGTGAAATGGTAATAGGCTTGTGGATGAGGACGTGTTCCCAGAATTGGTTTGTTTGTTTTGTTTGCAGCTTTCCTTTCACTTGGGCCCTCTCCCCCTCCCTAGTTTAGTGAGGGAGGGGGAGGGAGGGGGATTGGGGCCGCAGTAGGGTGAAGATATGAATTGATGAACGAATCAAGATGGAAATGAGAAAATAAGAACAGTGACACTGCCAGTAGCAATAAATGAGTGAGCATGTGAAGAGCAGTGGTTATGCATGATTACAATGACAATATGCAGAATTTGAGGAATATCAGCAATGACATGAACTGAAAATAAAACAAGAAATTGACATTTGAAAATAAAATTCCTCTTAAAAAGCTAAGCTATTAATGCTAAGGGATAGCTATAAATATTTTGTTCCAGTAATTCAGACCAAAAAAATACAGGTTTATTACTACTTTTTTAGTTTTCGAAATTACATTCAATTTAATTCTTTAGTCTTAGTCCAATAAATACCAAAAGTAGTCATACATCTTCTTTTTTTTTGGTCTGAATAACTGGAACAATATATTTTTAGCTCTCCTTTAGCATTTATAGCTTAGGTTTTTAAGAGGAATTATATTTTCAAATGTCTATTTCTTGTTTTATTTTCAGTTCATGTTGTTGATGATATTCCTCAAATTCTGCATATTGTCATTGTAATAATGTATAACCCCTGCTCTTCACACGCTCACTCAGTTATTGCTACTGGCAGTGTCACTGTTCTTATTTTCATCTTGATACGTTCGTCATTCATATCTTCACCCTACCGCAACCCCAATCCCCCCTCACTCCCCCTCCCCCTTCCCCTCCCTCTCCCCTCCCCTCCCCTCCCCTCACCTCACATGCCCCTATATTTGGGGTTATGGATGCTTTATGTGCTGTATCCGTCTGTAGATCAAATATGGGAGGTGACCTAATTCTCGTGACACAGATGTGTGTTCGTGCTCTTCCGGTTACCAGGTTGTCTTTGGTATGTTTTGTCATGTTATGATGTGACCCTGTGCCATCCTATTTATAACATAATGTCAACATATTTGTCAAAGTTATTATTGATTGGGCAAACAAAAGTGATAGTGATATGCATTTACTGAAATGTTTCTTCTCCCTCTTTTTCTTTTTAAATAGAAAAATCAGCAATAATCAGTTTGAAAAACCTGTGATTTTGACATGAGTGAACAAACAGTAATGCATTGAGTATATATATGTAGGTGGCCCTGGTGGTAAAATTACCAGCAAATTATATGCAAAACTAATGCGATGCACTAATTGCTTACTTGACTGCCTTGCTCGGATGACGCGATAATGCAAAACTGATGCGTAGCACTAAAGGCCCTGTCACATTACAGCGTATGGCGGGAGCGTATTGAAAACCTACGTCGAAAATGGGAAAAAACTGCGCGGGACGACGTATCATGACCTTTGGTGACCTCGGGTGTTTTTGAGCGTATGTTTAACCTATGAGGAGCGTACGAGGAGCGTATGAGAGCGTACTGTGACATTTTTTGACGGTTTTGATTGGCATGTGGAGCGTATGAGGAGCATATGAGGAGCGTATGCGAAGCGTATGCGAGACGTATGTGAGACGTATGTTATCTCTCCTCGGTCGGCCACCTGGTGGCTCCTGGGTATATAGTGCATCGCCTTTATATACCGAGACCATAGGTCGGGGATACGCCGCCATACGCTACTCATACGCTTTGCATACGCTCCCATACGCAACTCATAGGTTCTGCGTACGCTTCATATGCCAGAGATATGCCCGTGACGCAAGTTGAGCATATGAGTAGCGTACGCCGGCATACCCATAGCATACACCGGCGTACCCCTAGCGTACGAGGAGCGTACGCCGGCGTATGAGAAGCGTATGAGTAACGTATGAACCATACGCTCCCGTAGGTCGAGATTTTTTTAGCATGCACAAAAAAATTTGGACAGACGGACGGGAGAAAGCATATGGCGGCGTACAACGGCATAAGCCGGCACATGACGGCATATGCATAGCGTATGCGTAGCGTACATGTATCGTATGCGTAGCGTATGGCGGCGTATGCCGACATATATGACGTAACGCGCCTACACCGCCGTACGCTTCCGCAAAAAACCCTAATGTGACAGCCCCTTAATTGTTACTTGACCTTGCTCAAATGACCACATAAGGCAAAACTGATGTGTAGCACTAATTGTTACTTGACCATGTGCCTTGCTCAGATAACGCTATAATGCCAAACTGATGTTTAACACTAATTGATACTTGCTCAGATGCCGCGATAATGCAAAGCAGATGCGTAGCACTAATTGTTACTTGACCATGTACCTTGCTCAGATGACACGATAATGCAAAACTGATGTTTAACACTAATTTTTACTTGACTGTGTGCCTTGCTCAGATGACGCGATAATGCAAAATGTGTAGCACTAATTCAAGTAATTGTTACTTGACCGTGTGCCTTGCTCAGATGACGCTATACTGCAGCCTTGAATGAAACATTACTTGCACAAAATTTATGTGTGTGGATTTTTGTGTTTAGTCGGAGCAGGTGTAAAAACGAAGGTTGGCGACAGATGGATCTAGTGGTGAGGCTTATTAGCTATTTCCAGTGTCGACTGACGAATTAGGGGGGGGTGGGGGGGGGGGAGTCGGCTATCTATCTAGTTGGGCTGATCCTGAATACAAATGAGGTATGGGGGAAGGCTGTTGGCACGGTGTGCACAGACGCCGGCAACCTTTATCATCAAGCTGCACGTGCTTTGTCCAATGCATCAAGCTGGCCAACATGGCGGTCCTACCAGGCACAGTGGCCGAATCTATAGAGCGCTGGCCTCGCATGTGGAAGGTCGGGAGTTGGGTTCCCAGTCGAGTCAAACCAATGACTTATAAAATTGATACTTGTCGCTTCCTAACCTGGCGCTTGGCATTAATAGGATAGGGCAAGGGCTGGTTAGCTCAGTGTCAGGATAATGTGACTGTGTGGGATATTGGATCATGGTGCTGGTGGCCTGATTTCCCACTGAGGCAGCACTATAAAGTCACCATGAGTGTATGCTGTCACAAGTCGGTACTCATCCTGATATGATCTTAGATGTTGGCAGGATGTAAAACTCTAACAACCAACCAACATGTGGGTCAATGAGAACCTTTTGCGCGCAACATTAGAGTCATATAGCGCTATTAACCTATATGTGTACAAACTACAGTGATAGACATAAGCAAAATTTAGTTATGGTATGATTCTTTTTCATGTGTCCTGCATTTAAAGATGATAACGGAAAGCAAACAAACTCGCGAAATGCATGTTTTTCAGCCCAAAATTGTCACTTGTCCAACAGAAAAGCTGAAGCCATATTCTGATTGTCCGTGCTGGGACATGTAGATATGCTTCATTTCGAGCGCTGAGTATATATAATAACAGATATTAATCAGACCGGATGGCAGTGGAGAGTGCCCATTAGTGGTGGGATCAATCCCCATGACAGGTGAAGCCAAAGTTGCACACAATTTATACTTGTTGCTGCCTTGCTTGGCTCTTGGCATTATAATGATAGAGACAAAGACTGGTTAGCTCTCTATTGGGATAATGTGACTGAGTGGGATATCCGGTCAGGGTGCTGGTGACATGGTATTCCAATTGGGCAGCATTGTAAAGTTGGTATGGTAAGCATGGTCGCAAGTAGATAAAAGATTCACCCCGTACTTCAAGTACAGGGGTATATAAAAACGGTCGAAAAATCAGGCTAATGAAAGGAGTCTTTATGAGAGCCTAATTTCAAAATCTAAGAGGCAACATTTATTCTTTGTATATGTCTTCATGTTTACCCGCTACTTTTGAGTTGGAAAATATAATAAAACATATACCTTAATGCAATTTAAAAGTGAAATCGACAGCGTTCTCTGGCCGCCATCTTGTCTTTTTGCATTCTCTCCCATTTCACCAACTCTATTCTGATATAAGTAACCATTTGACACTGGTGCCAGGCATTCTACTTCTTGTTCCATACTAACGCTATTTTCGCCCGTATTTATATAAGGCTGGTCTTCACCCGTGTACTACAAGTACCGGGTGAATATTTTATCTAGGTCGCAAGTTGATACTCATCCTGATGATCTTAGATTTGATTGGTTGGTTGGTTGTTGGGAGTTTGACATCCTTGCAACATCTAAGGTCATATCAGGATGTGTACCGACTTGTGATAGTGCACACTCTTGGTGACTTTATTGTGCTGCCCTACTGGGAAATCAGGCCACTGGCAGTATGACCCGATATTCCACTCAGTCATATTATCCTAACACTGATCTTAGTCCTTGCCATATCTTATTAATGCATAGCTCCAGGCTAGGAAGCGACAAGTATCAATTTGATACGTCATTGGTTTGACTTGACCGGGAACCGAACTCCCGTCCTTCCATGTGCGAGGCCTGCACTCTACCGATTCGGCCACTGGGCCCAGTCCTATGTATGTATATATTACCTTAGATGTTGCTAGGAGGTAACTGCTCCCCGAACCGTCCCCTCCCCTTCCCGCCCCCCCACACACACATAAATTAAACCATCACATATATTACTGTTTTAGCACTTGACACTATTGCTTGGTCACCGAATGGTGGCTACCTTTAACTGGGCCAGTTGTTCAAACTGTTTACTGATCAGGTTGGTTATTCTAGGCAGTGGGATCAACAAGTTGCACTGGCCACTGTAGTCAGTTTAATGTCATTCGTGAATGCTTATCCCTTTAACTTACTGTTGAATACAGATGATTCTTTTATATTGATAGCCTTCCCCCTTTAAATATATTTGTTGCTATATTTATTTAAAGGAGATATATGCTCTTTAAAAATGTAACATTCTCCTTTAAATATATTTATATATAGTCTTCACACACACGCCTTTTTTAGATAAATAATTTAATAGCCGAAGCGCTAGTCTATCAAGAGTTGACAAATGTTCTCACATCGTATTTTTTTTTTTTTTAAGTATAATGTATGCAATGCACACTTTTCTGTATTACAATGTAACAACACACTAGTATCAGTGATGCTCGGTTTGACTTAAGCTAAGATTCCATATGCGAGGTATGCATGGTGCGAATGCAGGATGCGGTATGAAATACCCATTCCATGTCCTGTCTTTCTTGCACAAATTTGTGAAGGAACATCAATGTTGCTGGTTTCTCAATGGGAAATGAGCAGCATTCGCATTTGCATTCACATTTGCATTTGCATTTGCATTCGCATTCGCATTTGCATTTGCAGTCATACCGATCGGTCCATGGAGCAATCCACTTGCCGCATTTGGATTCATATCCGGACATATGGAAGCAGAACAGCATTTACATGCTTTTCCATTTTTTTTGTCGCATTCACATACCGCATATATGGAATTTTAGCTTTAGACTATAATTTTTATTTTTATTTTCAACAATCTGCCATCTACCACCACATAGATAGTCATCGTATGCGGATGTTTTTGTATCGGTAAGCGTTATTTTGATTAACGTTGAGTCAAAACTATCACGTGCTGCGTTTGATCTGGTAGGTGTCTGGTTTGTGGAGGGGTCGCCCGGGGGCGTGCGGGTTGGGGGGGGGGGGGAGCTGGTTTGGGATGGGGACTATCGAGCAGGAGGAGGAGGAGGAGGAGTGTGTGTGTGTGTGTGTGTGTGTGTATGTGTTGGGGGAGAGGGGAGCTGGTTAGGGGAGTGGGAGGCCGAGGAGGTGTTGGTAGGGCTGGTTTGAAGAGGGGGCGGCCGAGGGCCTGTCTGTTGGGGCGTAGGTGTGGGCTGGTTCGGGGAGGGGACAGCGGGGGAGGTATGTGTCCGGGGGTGTGGGGGGTCGCTCACACCTATCTATTATTCTTTGTGGACATTTCAGAGTGTACTAAGTTACCAACCTAGTAATCTCCTTGGGTACTGATAGTGCGCGCTTGTGATGACTTTATAGTGCTGCCTCATTGGGGTACAGTGTCACTGGTACCGTGACAATATACCGCAATCACTCACTCACATCCTAACAGTGAGTGAAATACATGTGAGTATCAGTGAGTTAGAAAGTGAGTGAGTGAATAAGTGGTGGGTGGGTGACTGAGTGAGTGCTATTATTGAGCTAAGTGGGTGTGTGGGTGAGGAGTGGGTGGTCTTATTGAGCTAAGTGGGTGTGTGGGTGAGTGAGTGGTCTTATTGAGCTAAGTGGGTGGGTGAGTGAGTGAGTGGTCTTATTGAGCTAAATGGGTGAGTGAGTGAGTGAGTGAGTGAGTGAGTGAGGGAGTGGTCTCATAGAGTTTATAATAGCAGACAAGGTAAATGGACTTCAGTTATCTAAAGCACTCGGGTACATGAATCAGTTATGAGTTTTTAGCGACTGAAACATTTTAAAATGCCTCCCTTCCTTGGTGCCTGGTGATGAGGTCATGCTGAACACGAGCCACTCCCAGTGTCGAGCCAAAGGTCGCCCATCTAATCTGGAACTGTTTGTGGCCTATTTTGCCTAGTTGACTTGTCCAATCCTATGAACTTCTCTCTCACTCACTCACTCACTCACTACACACACACACACACACACACTGTCCATACATGGGCTGCTGTGTGAGTTATGGCTTTAGCAGTAAATATGACTGTAGTCGGCATCCTGGATAGAGCCCCGAAAGTCTTGAATTTAGATTTTTGGTTTGAGTACCCTCGAATGTTTAACTGTATGTTCTTGAATGTTGCCTCATTATACGTGTCAAGATAATGTGACTGAGTGGGATATGGAGTCATGGTGCCAGCGGCCTGGTCTCCCAGTGGGGCAGCACTATAAAGTCGCCATATATGCGCACTATCACGAGTCGGTACGCATCCTGATCTGACCATAGATGTTGCTAGGACATAAAACCCTAACAAAGCAAAGCAAAGCAAAGCCGTATAAGCTGTATCTGTGACCTGATGTAAAGTCTACTGCTCGAATATGTGGTTGTGTAGGCAGGATATAGTGAAATCAATACAGGCAAAGAGAAAGGAAGTGTGAAAGAAGAGAGAGAGAGTCAAGCCCTCTGGTTTATTATTTATATGGTACATGGATTCAGTGTAGAGTATCACCCCACCCCATTCTCCCAATGAGAAACAAGCATTCTTAGCTCTACCAATAGGGATCCAGCATTCCCGTCCCCATCGTTACCAGTGATCTGCCCACCACCACCAAGCTGTGTGGCTCCCCTGGCTACCACCTGCCTTGAGCCTGAGTGTGGTGATCCTGACTAGCAGAGGGGGGGGGAGGGGGTAGTGTGTAGGGCTCTGAGTGCTGCTTACACACAGTCCTGCCAGCACCACTATGTCTATTTACCTATCAATCAAGCACCACCAGCAACTACATAAACACATTTATTTATGCACCTGGCCATGTATACCTGTTTCGTAATAGAACATTTGCATTCCCCCACCAATGCTGTAATATCGGAATATTTTAAACTGGTGTGCTGGGTCTCAGCCTCAGTCCTTCCTGTGGGACGAGCGGAACTCAGAATAAAGCTAAGATTCCATATACACGCACGGAACGCGGATGCGACAAAAACACGTTCGCACCGATCGGTCCATTGAGCAATCCGCTTTGTCGTCCACGAATTTGCATTTGCATTTGCATTTGCAGCTGGACATATGGAAGCACCACCCTGCGTTTACATGCTTTTCCATTTTTTTGTCGCATTCGCTTACCGTGTATATCGAATCTTAGCTTTAGAATACATATATTCATCGCTATCACTTTGTATCGGAGTCTGTTCCTCTAACAAGTAGCAAACAGCTGACTCATCCCACTCACCCCCACTCACCCCATCGTACATTGCCCATCGGGGCGAGGGAAGCGAACCCACTCAGGTCAACACTGGTCTCCGTGGCGTGGTGCCTTTGCACAGACTGCTCAAAGTAGACATTGAAATATTGACTCGGTGCTCGTTACTGTTGTTACTGTCTCTGGTGTAATTTGACTGTCTGGCCAGCCAATTACAGCCCCTGGTATAATACTGACTCATCCGAGGCAAAATAGCTCCACGCAAATAGTTGTCGTGTAAGCAACATTTGGAAGCAACAATCAACATATTGCGGTTGCAGAAAATGTCATCTTAACCTTTCCACCTTATAGTTTGTTAGATGGAAATACCTGTATTGTCCAAATATGCATTAACAAAGATGGTTGGTTTGACTAGTCATAAGTGTCATTGCGTGGTATTTTTCGTTGTTAGTCTAATCGTGACATAACTCAAACAACCACCCTATACACATGCATACATTCATACATACATGTTATAGATATATACATACATTCAATGTATACATATGTCATGGGGGTGATGAAAATGGGAAATATTGCGCCTAGAGCGGGACTCAAATCCACATCTCTTTGCATTCCGGGCCAGTGTGCTAACCATTACACCACCTGGGCTCCCTGATAGCAACACACTACCCACACCTACCTGTCTATGTGGCTCCTTGCCTGAGAGGTCAGTGCAGACCACTACACTCGTCCCCCTGGAATTGTAAGTCGTTTAATGCTTACAATTACATACATACAGGCAATGCAACGCACTTACATACACAGGGTAGGTTCAACAACTATACAGTGCATAGCTTGTACAGGATCATGGTCACGGCAACCAGTGTCTGACACCTCCTGTCTATGTGCTCCTTGCCTGAGAGGTCAGTGCAGACCACACTACACATACAATGTATACATTTCATACATACATACAAAACAAACATCATACATACATACATAGGCATACATAATCATACATAACGTACATAGCATACATGCAAAAAAAAATACTTACATACAACATCATACGTACATACATACATACATACATACAAACATACATACATAATACATACATACAATACATACATACATTCATGCATGCTGCATGCATGCATACATACATACATACAACATACATACATACATACACACACATACATACATACATACATACGTACATGATACGTACATACATACATACAAACAACTTGCATGCATGTATGTATGCATGCATGCATGCATGCATGCACATGCATACATGCATACATACATACATACATACATTCATACATTCTTTTCTTTTGTTCTGTCTTTCTTTTCTTTCCTTTCCTTTCGTTCTGTCTTTTTTTTCTTTCTTTCTTTGTTTCTTTGTTTGTTTGTTTGTTTCTTTCTTTGTTTCTTTATTTCCTTCCTTCTTTCTATCCTTCCTTCTTTTTCATTCTTTCTGTCCTTATTTCTTTCCTTTTTTCATTTACCCTTTGGGATCTGTTTTGAGGTGGCTCAGACAAGTGCAACTTCTGAAAGAGAAAGTGTCTTGTTCTCCATATTTTTGTTCAGATTAGTTTAGTGAAATAGCTGCCAATCTCGAGTTTAAATTGGAGTAGAAGTCCAAAATTCATGTCCTAAAGCCATCAATCAACATGTATGTATGAACTCGTTTATCTGGATATTCCACACTCTTTTTTACCTTTGTCAATTATCACGTTAACAAATCCTTCAACAGAATTATCACCATTTTTTGTTTTAAACACACAAAGATTTGTGCAGTTTTGTTGTTTACAACAAGGTGCACAAAGGCAAAAATGATTTAAAACAAAACACAATTGTATGGAGCATTGTTCGATAGAGAAGCAATGAGAGGACTGTTTTCCCCCCCATCTATTTGCCATCTGAATCTATCCTGAGCCAGACAATTAGGTGTTTTGGCTGGTCATTTTACCAATGTCCCTTCATGAGTGAATGCAACACTTGAACTAGCAAAGTGCAAAAACAGCGGTTAACCCCTCCCCTCCCCTTCTCCCCTCCCCTTCTCCCCTCCCCTTCTCCCCTCCCCTTCTCCCCTCCCCTTCTCCCCTCCCCTTCTCCCCTCCCCTTCTCCCTCCCCTCCCCTTCTCCCTCCCCTTCTTCTCCCCTCCCCTTCTCCCCTCCCCCTCCCCCTCCCCCTCTCCCCTCCCCTTCTCCCCCCTCCCTTCCTCCCTCCCCTTCTCCCTCCCCTTCTCCCCTCCCCTTCCCCTCCCCTTCTCCCCACCCCTTTCTCACCTCCCTTTCTTTTCTCCCCCTCCCTTTCTCCTCACCCTTTCTCCCCCCTCCCTTCTCCCCTCCCCTTTCACCCTTCCCCCTCCCTTTCTCTCTCCTTTTCCTCCCCTCCCCTTCTCTCTCCTTTTCTCCCCCTCCTTTTCCCCCCCCTCCCTTTCTTTCTCCCCCTCCCTCTTTTCTCCTCCTCCCTTTCTCCTCCCTTTCTCACCTCCCTTTCCCCCCTCCCTTTTCTCCTCCTCCCTTTATCCCCCTCCCTTTCCTCCCCCCCCTTTCTCCCCTCCTTTCACTCTCCTTTTCTCCCCCTCCCCTTCTCTCATCTCCTTTCTCCCCCCTCCTTTTCTCCTCCCCCCTCCCTTCCTCCCCCTCCCTTTCTCCCCCCTCCTTTTCTCCCCCTCCCTTTCTCCCCTCTCTTTCTTCAATAGGAACACACATTTATCTTGCTAGCTCTCTTGATTCATCTGAATCTTCCATCTAAATGTATGACTATACCTAATGTGTACTTTGCAATAATGGCCATTAATGCAAAAGACAAATTAAGAATACTGAAACTCGGCGTCCACAAATATAATGTATTGGCTACTGCTTCCCAATAAGAATCATTGCATGTACAGTAAAACCTAACTAAATCGACCGACCATGGTCCATTTAGGGAGGTGGTCGGTTTAGGGAGTTAAAAAGAAATCTCACCAAAAAATTGTTACAATGGTATTGTATGCGCGATCGTTTGGGACCCAAATAAAGTGATCGATATAGGGGAGTGGGCGGCGATCTGTGGAGGTGGTCGGTTAGAGAGGTATTCACTGTATATGGGTTGACTGCTAGTAAAACTGGGCTGATTCATCGTCCCTCACCATCAAGAGAGACTGCCATAAAAGGGTGAATCATCCTGTGGAAGGTGGCCTCGATCCTTCCCAGCACCTTTTTTTTTAAACATGCAAATGGATGCTTCTCATGACTGGGTGCCCCACTGTTCCATCGACCAGGTGCCGTGTCCTTGTAAATTAGGTCAATTCTTGCGTTATGCATTCTCATACATTGGCTCAATTTAAGCTGTCTCCGCTGATGTAGCATTTCTTTATATTAATTCAGGACAATTTATTCCCCTGTGGTATGGTGCACTTTTTTTTTGTTTTTAGTTATTTGTAAATCCACGAATGAACTTTGCTACCTTTAAATTTGTGATTCATAATATTAATTGCCGTATTTAAGTGTGAATTTGCTGTTGGTCTGAGTTTTCTTGATAGAGGTTCTACCTTGTAGCATCTGGCTTAACACCAACCCATTCCAATGCTAATTTCTTATGTCTCTTTATTAACTGTGTGATCATCCATGTTCATGGAAAAATACCAATCTTAGAATTATTTATATATATTTTTATACTTTTGTTGATTGTGAAAGGGAAATTTCTATCGCAGACATTTGCTCCTCCCTAATTTCACTGCTCTTTTGCCCCATCCTAGTTAGCGTTCGAAAAAAAGTATGTCCGTTTATCCGAGCCAAGTGAGAGTAGACACAGACAAGCAGAACATGGCTTGAGCTTTTCCGTTGGACAAGTGACAATTTTGGGCAATATGCGGAGTGGAGGGGAGGGGAAGGGGGATGGAAGTGGAGATGGGGTACATACTATGGTGGTGGCAGGATCCCCAGAATCGGGGGGGGGGGGCGAGGGAGGGAACAAGAAGAGGGAAGGGGAGGGGGGGGGGGCAAAGGGGAACACTGATGGTAAGTACTGCCCAAAAGTGAAAATTTAGGCGGGCAAGTAAAATTCACACCAGGCTTTTCCAATGAACAAGTGACAAATTTGGCTTGTCCCTGCTAGTAATGCTGAGTGTGAGGCTAGGTAGGGACAAGTATAAGTCATTGGTATGACTTGGCCAAATGGAAAGCGAGCATTCAAGATTTCAACTCATTCCGTCATTCCGTCTAGCGTCCTTCATTCCCATCTCCCCCTAAACAAATAATCCTTTAATTAAGCAATTTTGTCATCATCGAAATTCTGTACATCCGCGTGTCGAGACAACTTCCTGGATATAATTAAAATACTGCAGTGAGTCTGCTAGCGTAGTAATTATTGCCCCTGCATTGTTACGTTGGCTAATATCTGGACCAGGATACTGAATCACTCTTTGGAACCTTTGGGGAAAGCAATTTACCGCTTGTCTTTTTTATTCTTTTTTTCCCCCCGAAACAGGACATCTAATCTTCTGAGAAGAGGAAAACTGATTAATGAATTTAAATGGATGGTGTAAAGGATGTCTGCAGCAATTTAGCCTAGGAGAGCCGATGTATTCTTAGAAGCTGCGGTAATGGCGGAAAGTGAGGGTGGTATCTAAATATAGCAACACATTGAGAATCACGCCAGTTGGTGTAAACAGCAGATAATTACAAATATATGTCCTCCTCAGCTCGCCTTTTGAGTGGCAAACACGATACGGCGGTCACCTGATTAGGTCACCTAATCAGGTCACCTTTGGTAAACAGGAAATTAAAATGTGGGTGATGAGACGATGTTACTTGGCATTAAGACGCTCGCAGACATTAGAGGTGCTTAAAAGTGGCTGAATACCTCCTGACCAATTTACAGGCGTCAGTGGTACCTTTAAAGGTTATTGGTGTCGTCGCCTTGTCGTCATGTTTTGCATCACCAGCTGATGGTTGGGATCTGGACATAATGGGTGTTTTCTGGGTTGGTTGGTTGGAAACCAGTGGTCCACAACTGGTCCATCAAAGGCTGTGTTATGTGCTGTCCTGTCTGTGGGAAAGTGCATATAAAAGACCCCTTGCTGCTTATCGGAAAGAGTAGCCTATGTGGCGGCAGCGGGTTTCCTCCAAACAAATATGTCAGTGTGACCATATGTTTGGCGTTCAATAGCCAATGATAAAAATCAATGTGCTCTTGAGGGGTCGTTAAATAAAACAAATTTTCCTTTTGGTTGGTTGGTGGGTTGGTTGGTTGTTTGTTGGAGTTTTACGTCCTGGTAAAATCTAAGATCATATCGGACCAGACGGGATGGCCGAACGAGTTGAGCATTCGTCTCCCGTTTTGGTAGATCGTGGGATTCGAACCCACAGGGTTGCCAGGACGTAAAGCTCCAACAATCAATCAATCCAAGGTCATATCAGGACAGGTGCCGACTTGTGACAGGCGCACTCATGGCGACTTTATAGTGCTGCCCCACTGGAACTTGGAAGGCCAGGCTGCCAGTACCATGACCTGATATCCCACTCAGTCATGTTATCCTGACACTGAACCAACCAGTCCTTGCCCTTTTCTACTAATGCCAAGCACCTGACTAGGAAGCGACAAGTATAAATTTTTAAGTCATTGGTTTGACTCGATGAGGATTCGAATCCCACGATCTACCAAAGTGGGAGATGGACGCTCAACTCCTTCGGTCATCCCATCTGGTCATTCTGAGTTAGTAGTGTCCGCTGGTCTCCGAGGAAGGACTGAACTGAAGCTGGGACCCGGTGTGTTTATTAAGCCTGCACATTTTGTCAGACTTTGCAGCTTTATGCTATGCTGCTTTGCATGGATTCACCTAAGCATGTTTATTTATGTGGGATTCACCCGTTTTCGAATATTTGATAAATGAAGGAGATGGCCGATTGTTATGCAAGTAAACTTAAGTTGAACAACGACAATATCAAGTTGTCTGCTTGCTGTTATTCGTTGCGTTGCCTGGGGCTGCTGTCAAATGCTTTGACTAAAAATAGAAAATTGGACATCAGCCATCACAGAGAATTACAGAGGTGCCAACCATTACGATTTCTGCGGAATCATTACGATGTTCTGCCTTCATTACGCCTGTACTCCTGAGTATATATATATGGGTCGTTTCATGGTAAATTGGGCCAATGTATTTCCCCCTATATAATGGTCAAAAACAATTATTGAAAGAGTAGAGGAGTTATTTTCTGTATAGAATTGGTTTTCTTACCCTTTGGAGGGATAGATATGAAAAGATTAAGGTCTAATGGGACATATTTAAAAAAAAAGCCAACATGTTCATTAAAAAAATATGGTGTTTTAAAGGCATGATTATGTTACATGGCGAACACTTAAAGTCTTTAAGTGTTTTTTTTTTTTTAAACAGTTTGGGAACACAATATGTAATTATATTACATTCCTATGATGTTTGAGTGTTATTAAACACACAAAACTATTGAAATATATATATGGAATATATATATGTCCGCGATTCATGTGAAAATCATTACTCTTTCCCATTTTCAAATGTTGGCAGCTATGGAATTATATATGTATTATTTTCAAATAAATTACCGACCCCTTGCCTATCGTCAAATTCCAACAACTCTTTTCAGATTTCAGATATGTGATATGAGTATGTATTTTAGGCGGGTGTTTTGGGGTGGTTTCTTTTTTACATCTTGTGTTATTGTTACTCACTAATAACTTAGTCTTGTGCTAAACGGTAATGACGTTAACGTTATTTTATAATAGAAGCTATCCATGTGGTGTGTATCAAATAAAATATTGTTTAATTAAAAAAAATTTAATATTAAATACATGTATTTCGGCGGTACAGTGAGTGGCGGTTACAGTGTGAAGCGGGTGGTGGCGCCATGATCGGAGCTGAGGTTGACTAGGCTGAAGCGGTAGATGACTAGTCAAGACTATAGCACTCAGGAGGGAATTCTGGGTTATTATACTCGTATAATTCGCATGTGGCATATCTTTCTTTAACAAATTTGAATTAATATTAAACATGTGTGGGATATAACTAGTAGAATAGGATTGTAATTTTTATGTATTTCCTCCAGCTTATTCATTTGAAATGTTCCGTGTTTGTGTTGGCGGTGCTAAACTGACCTCAGTATAGACGCTATCCAATTTCCGGTACGCGTCCTGAGGTGGACGCCATTAGGCGCTATCACTTCTAAAAATAGGTCACACTGGGGTCACTAACAAACCCCCTCACGGTTCACCCCATTACCTTCTAACCCAGTGGGCGCGGCACTGGTCAATGGCCAATGACCTCAGTTCGTCAATAAGTGTATTCCGAATCGCTACTTCCCGCCGGCTGTTATTGAGGAAGGAGTTGCATGGTCCGATGAAACTTTCTCCTTTTTTTTTAAATTAAAAAATACCTACCTACATTTGATTGTGTGTATATCAAATATTAATTTTTGCGTGTGAAGGAATTAAACATTTTTTTTTTTTACAAATGAACATTAAGCAAATTGTCACGGAAGCAGGATGTATATGACAATTGGTTAGTTCGAATCCCGTTGTTATATGATCTTAAATGTTACTAGAACATAATACCCAGACAAGAAAGTGTTAGCCATGGGTCATAATATAGTCGGCCTGCTTTGCCACCACCACCATGCCTAGCCAGGGGTCTGCCTAGTGGATGGGTGGATACCAGCTTTGGTACCTGAGAAGTGACATATTGACTCTCTTCTCCCATGGCACTTGGTATGCATTGGCACCCCAAGCAAACCCGAAGTGGTGGAAAGATGGTTGCGTGGTTGACAAATGTCGGACTGAGACTATATATAGAAAAGACCCATTGCACTGCTTTGGCATTGTCTATGGGCTTTCGAACCCCTACTGGTATGTACTGTACGTACCCGCCCACACACACACAATTACACACACGCGTTCTGATATGACCTTAGATGTTGTCAGGGTGTAAAACTCCACACACGCGCGCACGCACACACGCGCGTACACTCGACAGAGTTAAATCAGTAACATACCAATTTGATATTTATCACTACCTAGCATGGCTTTTGGCGTTATTAGGATAGGGCGGGGGAATTATTAGGATAGCACAGAACTGGTTTGCTCAGTACCATGATAATGTGATTATGGGGAATATCGGTTTGTGCTGCCGGCGATCCGGTCTTCCAGTGGGGCAGCACTATAAAGTCACTATGAGTGCCTACTGTCACAAGTCGGTACCCGTCCTGATATGGTCTTAGATGTTGATAGGATGAAAAGCCCCAACAAGCAAACAAGCTGAATTATCTGTCAACTCAACATCATATCAGCAATACGTGTTTATGAATATTCAGAATATGCAGCTGATTGTGCATTGGGAAATTTTATACTATGCGCTATGTTTATAATTTTAAATTGTTGTTGTTGTTGTTGGTACATTAGTTGTTTAAGCAGGGGAAATTTCAGTCGCAGACGACTGGTCTTCCTCATTCCACTGCTCCTTGCCCTATCCTAGTAATGCCGAGCGTCTGGCTAGGAAGCGACAAGTATCAAATTTTTATGTCATTGGTTTGACTCGACCAGGATTTGATCCCACGATCTACCAACACGGGAGACGGACGCTCTAACTCATTCGGCCATCCCGTCTGGTCAATCGTAGTTGTATGTGACTGGAATTTAAATGGAAAGAGCCATTAAACCCAGTGTCGCCATTTTCTAATTAAGAGGGATCATGGGTGGGGATTGTGGCGCTTCCTGTTTACTTATTAACACAGGGATGGCAGATCTCCATTTCCGCGATTTTTTATTTTGACCAATTAACGTCAAACAAAATGCCATGGCATCAGAATGTATATATGACAATTGGTTAGTTCGAATGAAATGATAGATTCCCGTCCTTATATGAACCTAAATGTTACTAGAACATAAAACCTAAACAAGAAAGAGTCCATATAATGCTGTCGATTTCACTTTTAAAGCCAATTAAACTACATATTTTACTATATTCAAAAGTAGGGGGTAAATGTGAAGATGTAAATGAATGTGTTTTGCTTCTTAAATTAAGAATTAATTCATGTGCTGATTTCATTTACCCAGCCGTTCGCCACTTTTTCTCATGGGTTGTTTTTCACCCTTACTGCAAGTCCCGAATGAATCTTTTGTCTACAGCCAATTAGAAGCCTGGGCTTCCTCACTCCTTA
Organism: Branchipolynoe longqiensis; assembly: GCA_030323885.1. NCBI lineage: Eukaryota > Metazoa > Annelida > Polychaeta > Phyllodocida > Polynoidae > Branchipolynoe > Branchipolynoe longqiensis. Next base: position 85,490,027 of record CM059186.1, on the reverse strand, counting down.
TTTGAGGAGGTAGACCACTGGAGGAGCCCATGTGACGCTGCCTCCAATGTTGATGTTTATAGTCTGGAGCTGCGCTCGCTTGTCGGCGCTGAGATTACATTTCAATTAGTCACACCACGTGGTTACTGGTCGTCTGGTGTCTATTTACAAGATAGTGACTGATGCTATGGTGACTGGCCCGCTAATTACTAGGTCTAAGCATTCTGCCTATTTGAAATGAAAATATATAGATAAGATTTATACGCAATTGGATACATATTGTTTTCCCACCCTATGATTAGTTGTATATGCTGATTATTGTTAAACATATGGTGTTAGTATGAAGATGAGTAAGCAACATGAGTAAGTACAGGACAAGATACTTACATGGAGTGATAAGAATCCATATAGCACGCGCTGATGTTCTTTTTGTGTTGCTAAGTATCATGTTAACATAGTTATTCATGAGATTGTATTCATTAGCCGGTGCGGTAGATTGTTTTGGGAGCACCTCCATTTTTTGTGCCGCCCGTTGCCGAATGGAGAGCTGTTTGGTTGGAACCAATTCATCGTTTAGATTAGTTTTAGTGAATATTAATAGATTTCCCAAGGGTAATGCGTACCTCCGAGTGTCATAGCATTTTCTTCAACTTGTTGGCGTAGTAGCCACAGGAGGGAGAAGTATATATAATGTAGCAACATTATATATAAATATTGTTGCTTACTCATCCTCATATTGCTTAGTCATAGTATTGGTACATAACAAATAGTTCACGGCAGCTTCTTTTTGTTGGTACAGTCTACTCTGTCTATAACGGACACCCATGGGACTAGAGTAAGATGCCGTTATAGAGAGAGATCCGTTATTGGCAGAGACTGACTGATGGAATGGGTTGAAACCAATGTTTTTTCTTTTATACTTGACTGACTAGGACGGTCCTTACATGAGGTTATTGACAGAATATTGATCAAATAGGTGAAAAAAACGGGCTGTGAGACAGTTGTCCGTTAGACACAGAGGCAATGCTATTAAATTAAACCATTGGGGTTACATTCCATTGTGAGGAAATGGCAAACAACACATGGTACACATGTTTGAATAACTATATGGCATGTCGTTATTGACAGAAAATATTGATCAAATAGGTGGAAAAAATGGCTCGTTGTCCGCATAAGACAGTTGTCCGTTAGCCACAGAAGCAATGCTATTAAATTAAAGGGGCACCGTGATGGGACCAGCACTTTTTGCCGTCATTGACAGAGATTCGTTATTGACAGAGTATACTGTAATTCTTTTTTTAAACGATGGAAATACCTACTTAAAATGAGTTAATAAGGTGCTCAAATGTACTGCTTCGTACCGCGTGCTGGTAGAATATTGGGAGTAGTCTGACAAATATCCACACTAATAGACAATTTCCATAAGTAACTCGCCATCTGATGGAAATGGCAGAACTAATGTTATGGGTAGCAACTCACTGTGCAGCGTGCTCTGTGGAAAAGGTATCATAGAACATTTTCACCACCAACCTCCTTGCAGATGGCAGTAGCAGTCCAAGAAATAATATGGGTAGCAACTCACTATGCAGCATGCTCCCTGGAAAAGGTCTGTGGCAATCGGTTAGTAAAGTGACATTTCAGACGGCGGCGTTTGCAGTCATATGACCTTTTGAGGCGTACAGGTCCATAATGGAATGCTCTGCCAGGATATATCACTGATTGTAAATCTGTTGGCGCTTTTAAAAAAGGTCTTAAGACACATTTGTTTAAATCTGCTTTTAACTAGGTGAAATTTATTTACCTGTATATTTGTTTATGTAAAGCGCCTGAGAACGGCTTGCTGGATCGGGCGCTATATAAATGTTTTATTATTATTATTATTATTATTATTATTATTATTATTATTATCATTATAATACCTATAGGTTTATGATTAGAAATGATAGCGAGCAATAGACAATAACTTACCACTATATATATGTCAATTATCGGCATGAGATGTTTGATGTACATTTCAAGTGTTGTTTATTCTTCTACTATGAGAGGGTTCAGCATGTCTTCCTCAATGTGATTTTTAAATTATTTTATTTATTTAGTAAATGACAACCCTTTGATAATGAGGGTTAGTTCTTTATGTATTGGTTTCCTTTTATTTAGTCTTTAATCGGGGACAAATTTGGATCTCACTCCCCTTCCCCACTCGTGTATACTATAAAATGTGGAGCAGATTTTTACTTTAGATATGGCTATTTTTATTTTATTTTATGGTCTGTATGGCCTTAAATCACCCCTGACACCTATGTGTGTACTTGTAATGTACATCTATCGATGTGATTATGTTTGTTGCAACTTAGTGTTCGCACAAGCTTCTTGTGTGACATTTGTTTCTGGTTTGGGTTGCAGTGACATTGGGCGAGCCAGTATGCTTTTATTAAATAAACACCCATATGTATATATACACATAAGTGTGTGTGTGTGAGTGTGTGTGTGTGTTACTAATGTGCTCAGTTCCATTCCCCTCCCCTCCCACTCCTCTTCTCGTTGCCCTTCCGCTTCTCTTCCCCCACCCCTCCCCTTACCTCCCTCTCCCGACTCTTTCTCCTCTCCCTCTCCCTCTCTTCCTCTCTCCCTTTCTCTTTCTCTCTCCTCTCTCCGTCTCTCTCCTTCTCTCCCCCTCTCTCCCTCTCTCCCTCCCTCACGCTATCTCTCCCATTCTCCCTCCCTCCCTCTCCCTCCCTCTCCCTCTCCCTCTCTCTCCCCCTCCCCCTCTCTCTCTCCCCCTCTCCCTCTCTCCCTCTCTCTTCCTCTCTCCTTCTCTCACTCTCCCTTCTCTCCCTCACCCTCTCTCTCCCTCCACTCTACCCTGCTCTCGCTCCCCTCTCCCCCACTCTCCCCACCCACACTTTCTCCCCCCCCACCTTTCTCCCCTCCACTTTCTCCCCTCCCTTTCTCCCTCTCCCCCTTTCCCCTCTCCCCCTTTCTCCTCACCCCCTCACTCCCCCACCCCTCCTCTTCCCTCTCCCCTCACCCCCTCTTCCCCCTCTCTCCCCTCTCTCCCCTCATTTCCCCCTCCTCCCCTCTTCCCCCTCTCTCCCGTCTTCCCCCCCTTTCCCCCACCTTTCCCCTCTCTCCCCTCTCTCCCCCTCTTCTCCCCCTCTTCCTCTCCCCCTCTCTCCCCTCTTTCCCTCCTCCCCTCTTCCCCCTCTCCCCTCTTCCCCTCTCTTCCCCCTCTTCCCCTCCATTCCCCTCTCCCTCAACCTCTCCCTCCCCCTCTCCCCCCCTCCCCCTCCCCTCTCCCCCTGCCCCCTGCCCCCTCCAGAGGTGGCTCGCACCCTACTTTGGTGTCTTGACGGTGTCATACTGCCTAGGACCGTGGCCGGCGCCAATTCATGCCTCACCACAGTTTATTGCGGCTGGAACAGCCCGACAGGCATTTTGATCTCTGTGCTTGTAATATATAATAAGCCTTCCTTCCCATGATGGACCAGACTGTCCAGCGGCACATAGTGACATATTGATTTATCTACCTCAAGGAGCTCGGTGTGTCTAATGGTAGTTTGTTTGTATTCTGTACGTTTTCTTTTTCTTGTAGATTTATACTGTCTATCATGGATAAGTCTGAATAGTCTTGTTTTCACTATTAGACAGTTGGTCGATAGAAAGCACGAGCCTACACTTTTACCAACCCAAGGCATTTTTAACTGCCCACACCACATATACATGGTATGAGAGCACCTTGCCTTTGATGATGCTGTAAGTTATACACAGCGGTCTAAATCCAAATTGGCAGAGGTGATGGCATGGGGAATCGAACCATCGACCTTCAGATTAGGAGTCTGACCTAGAAAAATGTCAGACACTCTAACCACTTCGCCACAGAGAACATCTACGCAATGTCTGAATATATTCCTTATATTGCAGGCGGAGCGAGAGCGGCAGTTACAGCAATTAGCCACAATGCAACAGCAAGGGGGATCTTCCCTTCCAGGTGAGTTTTTAACTGGTTTTATTTAAATATATTTTCTTCATGTTTGCTGCTATGAGTTGATCTTATTCATAAGATGGCTTCACAATTGGACCAAACTAGGTTTGGTTGGTTGGTTGTTCTTGTGAGAGTGTGCACTCATGGTGACTTTATAATGCTGCCCCCCTTGGGAAATCAGGCTGCCAGCACCATGACTCGATATTCCACTCAGTCACATTATCCTGACACTGAGCTAACCAGTCTTTGCCCTACCCTATTAATGCCAAGCACCTGGTTAGGAAGCGACAAGTATCAATTTGTAAGTCATAAGTTTGATTCGACCAGGGTTAAATGGAAAGAGAACCCTATTGTATGCCTTTTGGTTCTTTCAGTAGATATTTGCCCATGTCTTTGATTGTGGCCATTCATGCGTTTCATGATTGTCCGGCTGACTTCCCATGCAAAACGTCATGGGGGTTCATGCCCTGACTGCATCAACTAATGACATACAAAATTGATACTTGTCACTACCTAGTCTGGCGCTCAGCATTAATGGAATAAGGCAAAGACGGGGTTTGCTTAGTATCAGGATAATATTTGGTCATGGTGCCGGCAGTCCGGTCTCCAAGTGGGGCAGCACTATAACGTTGTCATGAGTGCACCCTGTTACAAAGTCGGTACCGGTCCTAATATGACCGTATGTCTAGGACATAAAGCCCCAACAAAGATCACCATCATCATAAACATCACCATCATGATCATCATCATCATGATGATGATGATCATCATCATCATCATCCAAGAGCAGGATTAACTTCACAGCTTCAACCTTATCTGCTCTCACTAAATGTATTATCTTCACCTGACAAATTCAAGCCGACATACTGTATTATCAAACTGATCATGACCTAGACAATCCCATACCATACTAGACCATTCTGCGTACATGTACAGAGGCATGAATACTACAGGTTGTCAGACTGTTGTTCATGCGGGGATGCCTTTTTGTGTGTGTACAGAGCTGCCAACCATTATGATGTCTGCAGAGACATTACCATTTTCTGTCTTTATTTCCGCTATAATGCCCATACTCTGATACATTACATTTTCCGCACTTAACAATTTTTTTAATTTTTATTGAGGCTGTATTTATACTGTCCATAGCATATAAGCCCGGGTACCCAGGCTTGTTTTCAATGCTGGCCAGTTGTAGTGTTGGTGTTATCTTACCACACAGTGGCTGCTGATAAGGTATTTGATTGCCTGCATTTCAGTAGCAGATAGATAATTGGTTGGTATGGTTAGTAGCCTATGTTAGTTTTTTTGGATTTTCTTGGTATATATGTATTTATTTTTCTACTCTTATTACTAGACTAGCCTACTCCTATTTACATATCATAGGCTTGTACGTAGCTGTGTGGTGTGTTATCTGGCTACTTTTGGCATGGTTACCTTCCATTGGGCGTCCCGCTGGTGGGCCGTGACATATCACATGCCCCTTTGCAGTGCAGCTTAGTGGGGGTTTCCTAGCCTTATTTTGCACAGATATTTTTTGTAAGTTTTTAGGTCAGGAATTTGTCGTTCCTTTACCGTTTGGGCATTCCACACCTTGGCAGCCATTTCCAGCGTGCTTCTCTCATGAGCTTTTATTTGGCTTCTGGTCTGCTTTAGTAGTGGCGCATTATTTGCTCTAGTAGCCCTTTGTGGTTTTGTTAGAAGTTTAATGTTTTGACTATAGCTATATGCTAATGTTTTCAAATGAATTATTCTCCTATTTTCTAGTAATTTCACTTTGGTTCTTTTGTGTATGTCATAGGTGGGGTGCAGCTTGTCTACTCTTAGACAGATTTTTAGGGCTCTGTTCTGCAGTGTTTGCAGTTTTTTTAGTAGTTCTTTTCTCGCACCCATGTAGTTTACATCTCCATAGTCAAAATAGGGGAGCACCATGCCCTTGAAGATTTTTATTGACATTTCTTGTGTCATGTAGTCTCTTAGCTTTGCAAATAGCCACAGTTTGTGGTTTACTTTTTGTATAATTTTATTTATACATAGGTTGTAGTTTAGTTGGCTGTCCAACTCAAGGCCTAGGTATTTGTAATGGTCTACATTTTCTAGTGTTTGGTTTCCTAACTTACAGTGTAGTTTTCTTTCTGGCATTTGTTTATGCGAGAAGAGTACTGTTTTTGATTTGCTTGTGTTGATGGTTATTTTGTTGGACTAGTTTTAGTAGGAGTTTATTTAGTTTAGTTATTACCTCCTCTTCTGTGGTGCCATTTGCGTATATGACTGTGTCATCTGCATATAGTTGGAGGCATTCAGTTTGCAACCATTTTTCAAGATCGTTTATATAGATTATAAAGAGTAGTGGCCCTAACACTGACCCTTGGGGTACACCACATGTGACAGGTTGGTTGTCTGATAGTGTATTGTTTATTTTTGTTTTCTGTTGCCTGTTGTTCAGGTAGCATCTTATCCAATCCATAGTGTTGGATTTTATGCCCATGGTTTTTAGTTTTTCCAGTAGTATTTTGTGGTCTACTGTGTCAAATGCTTTGCTGAAGTCAATGAAGGCGGCTCCAACTAATTGTTTTTGGTTCATTGATGCCATTATGTCATTTGTTAGGTTAGCTATTGTTTTTGATGTGGAGTGCAGTTTCCTGAAGCCCCCTTGTCTTTCGTTTAGTATATCGGTTTTTTTCCAGGTGTTCATTGATGTGTCTATGTAACACTTTTTCAATGAGCTTGCCTGGGGTTTGAAGAATTGATATTGGCCTGTAGTTTCCCATGTTTTGTTTGTCTCCACATTTGTGAATGGGGGTGATGGTTGCCATTTTCCAGGCTGAGATAAAACGCCCCTGCTCAAAGGAGATGTTGAATAGGTCTACTATGGTGGCCGGGATGGCTTGGAGTGCCTCTTTCAGTATTTTGGTTGGTATTTCATCTATTCCACTTGGTTTATTCGTGTCTATGTCATTTATTAATTTTTTTACTTCTATCATATCTGTTTTGCAGGTGGGGATTTCGTTCTCCACAGTTCCTGATCTGTTTTCCCATCTTTTTTTGAATTTTTCTGACAGCTTTTGCCCTATTGTGGCAAAGTGTCTGTTCAGTTTGTTTGCTGCATCTTTGTCTGTGAGCATTGCCCCTTCGTTATCTTGGAAGTTTGTATGCTCTTCTTTGTTATTTTTTTGGAATAATAGGTTTACATTTTTCCAGAATTTGTTTGTGTTGCTTCCCCAGTCTTTGTCCTGCTTTATTATGTATTTCTTTTTTGCTGTTCTCACAGCTTTGAGAGAGTTGTTTCTGGCGATGCGGTAGGCCAGTTTGTCTTCTATTGTTTCTGTGCATTTTGCTTTATCACCCAGTTTACTTTTGGTTGTGATGAGTGTTAGCAGGTCTTTGTCTACCCAAGGGTCTTGGTTTTTTTGTATTTTTATTTTCTTCATGGGACACATCTCATCAGTTGATTTTCTTATTTCTGTGATGATGTTGTCCCAATAGATATCAACATCATCTCTGTTTTGTGTGATGTTGTTTATGTTTTGGTGCAGATGATTTTTTAATGTATCTTCTGAGTAGTTTTTTAGGGACCTGCCCATTTTGTATTCATAGTGATTTGTGCTTTTGAGCTTTTTCCTGGTTACATATACTAGTTTGTGGTCGCTTATACCCCAGCTTCTAGTGCCCCATTTTGTGGCATGGTTTGAGTTGGTTAATATTAGGTCTATTGTTGAGCTATTGTTGCTTAGCCTTGTGTTTTCAGTGATGAGCTGCTGCAGGCCTAAGATCTTGATGGTGGTTTGCAGCATTAGTTTATTTTTTTCATTGCTGCTGTAATTCACATTGAAGTCCCCTAGCACAAAGATTTCTGCATTTGTTGATTTTTTTACAGTGTTTATGCTCTTTTCTAGTTCTTCAAGGAATACTTCAATTTCACCTGACGGTGGCCTATAGAGGCTCGCTATGGCTACATTTGCTTGCTTTTCATTTTTTATTAGGCACCATAGTAGCTCTATGTGCTCATTTGAGAGATTTGTTGGTTTTAGCTTTTCAGTGTCTAGGTTTTTGGTGGCTTTGCAGTAAATGGCAACACCTCCACCTTTCTTTGTTTGGTTCATTGCATTAATGTGCTGTCTGTCATTACGTACAAGCCTATATCCGTCTATATTGAGGGTGTTGTTTTGGTGTTTGTCAGTGAACCATGTCTCTGATAAGGTTAGTACATCTAGATTGTCTTTTTTTAGATGCATTTTTATTATGTCTATTTTATTGGATGCATTCTGGCAGTTTAGGTGGGTGAAGTGTGTGCCCCTTCCCAGTTTGCATTCAATCTCTTGTACCATATTTATTTTACTTTAAATAATATTTTTAGGATAGTGGTTGCTTGATTTTGCAAGTTTTTGATTTTATTTTGGCTTAGTGATTGATGGATTCGGGGTGTATGTGCTGGTGCATACAGCACACATGGCCCCTTTTGATAGATAGTCATGCATACCTCTATTACTTTTACTTTTACCTGTGCGCATAGAGGAAGACATGACCATTAAAGTGTGTATTAGTTGTATTATATATATTCTGTATTATATATAGTTAAATATATATTATATTATACATATGGAATACATATGTGTATATGTATATATATATATTTTACCTCGGTAAACAGCCTCAGGCTAGCCTCAGGCTAGGGAGAGGTAAGCACGTCCGGTACCAGCAATTAGCATATACAACTCACGACTGGATAACGTGTCGTTGGGTTGCTCCGGCAAAATTAGTCTACATACAAGCAAATACGCAGTAAGTATAATAAAAACTGTGGTTAGCTTAATTATGATGCATTAGAGCATCAATATGGAAAGTTTAGACTTTCGTTGGTCCAATTTGGACGAGTTATTTGGTTATAAACAACCAAGGATAGAACACTCGAGTGGGTTTCTCGAAGGAACCAAACCGGTCATTAGCGGTTATGTCAACACCCGGGTCACCGTGTGACTATGGGTAGAGATGTGGGTTTCGCCCTATCTCATGTGGAAATTCTCTCGTACTCTAATAGAGAGTAATGTTGGAGATGCTCCTGGGTTTCTTTTATAGACTCCCCTAGACAAAACTTTTTCAGGCGTTTCTCCGAGTTTCGTAGCATTTTCTCCAACTTGTTGACGTAGTAGTCACAGGTGGGAGAAGTGTGCGGAACAGAGGGATGGGCGGGCCGATACACTGGTCCCGACCCCGCGTAAGGTTTGGGCTTGACCCACAACCCACGCACAAATTTAGCTTATTACGCCTGTGTTATAACGGTATAAACACGTTCTTTAACACCAATAGATGTCCAAATGAGTTTGAAACAACCATATTGTGACATATATATATACCGGGACTGATCAAAAATGTTTGTTTCAGTTCCCGATGGCCACGAAGCGGAGTAAGCGCGGTGCAGCAGCAGCCGAGGGGCGTGTTCCGAGTGGAGTGGACGAGGAGTACGACTCCTCACCCGTGTTGTCGGCAGGGCCGTCGACACAGCCCCGGGCGCATATCCTCTCCGACCCGGACGAGGACGCAGTGCCTGATGTGCCTGCGCCTCCAGATTGGGAGGCTCGCTTTGCAAGATTGGAAAGCCACATCTTGACTGCCAAATCGCCTGTGTCTCGGAAGCGGCGTAGGCCGAGTGTCCAAGAGGATTCATTTGAGGATTTCTTGGACACAGACTCGGCGGTGGAGCTTAAGGCTCCTCCTCCTCCTTCTCCTAAACGGAGGAAGAAGAAGAAACAGGTGATTTCTTCGGGTGATGAATTCACCAAGGAGCGGGCAGAGACTGGTTTTCGCAAAAAGCGGAAGACTAAGTCCAAAAAGAAGAAGAGGAAGAGGAAATATTCTTCTTCTGATTCGTCCACTGAGTCTACTTCTACGGAATCAGACTCAGACACCATATATGAAGGGGTCTATGCGGACATTGGCACTAAAGTGGCTAAGAAGGTGGAGAAGCCAAAGGCTAAGCGGGTTAAAACCACTACGCTTATGCGCGAGACCGTGAATGGTCATTTCCGCACGTTCAAACCGGCGGAGGTTATCTCCAAGTTAGGAGATGAGTTAACAGGCATAAAGGGTGTTCCCAACTCCATCATTAAAGAAATGGATCGGGATGTCAATATGACGGATGACCGTAAGAAGTTTGAGGATGTGTTGCACACAGTGCATAAGGCAGTGTTGGCTACCCTAACAGCTATTGTTCCTGTGGCTAATAGGATGCAGAGTGAAAATAAGTTCTCGTCTTTGGCTAAGACAATGGACAAAGGCATTGCAGTGTTAGCGGCGGCAGGTAATTACCTGTCGTATCGAAGATATGAAAATGTCTTCAAGTCAGTTTGCACAGATGCTGGCAAGGAAGTGGCTCGCTCTAAGAAGGTTACCGATAATGAGGGGAAGGAGTTTACGCTTTATCTTGCTCCAGAGCCGATTAAAGGGAAACCCTTAGATAACACCAAGATGTTTGGCGGTCAACTACAATACCTCTATAAAGAGGTAGAGACTGCAGCCAAGAGTGGCAAAAACATGGATGGCAAGAAGAAACAGGAAGCTCCTCGTTTCAAAAAGTCACGAGGGGATTTTCGTCCACGACGGTTCACCAGAGGAACCAGACCGAGTTCAAACTTCGGTCAAGGGTTTCGGGGCCGGGGCGCTCGCCCAGGCTGGACCGACAACACCGCACGGCCAATAGGCCGAGGGTTCAACTCGTCGAGACCTTTCCCCAGGGGCGGGTCCAAGTAGAGGTCCAAACACAAACTTTACAAGTCCCTGCAGCCTCTAAAAACACACAAACTGTAAGCAACTTTGTGGCTGGTAATATTAGTAATCATATTTCTGAGTGGCACAAAATTACTAGTGACCAAGAAATTTTAAAAATAGTTAGGGGTGTTCACATTCCCTTTACACAAATTCCTGTACAAAGTATAATACCTTTTCCATATAACATTCAACCAGTTGAACGAGAGGCACTAACTAAACAGGTACATAAATTCTTTGAGAAAGGAATTATACAAAAAGTGACACACTGTTCAGGACAGTTTATTTCAAACATTTTCTCGAGACCGAAGCCTAATGGTGATGTTCGAATGATCCTGGATTTAACAATCCTTAATAAAAGGGTGGAATATCGACATTTTAAAATGTTCTCTCTAGATACGGCACGAGATCTGATTACACCAGATGCGTGGATGGCTAGTGTTGATTTACAGGATGCATATTATACGCTTCCCATAATGGAACAATACCGAAAATTTCTTCGATTTATTTGGGATAACCAACTCTATGAGTTTACCTGCATGCCGAATGGCTTAGCTTGTGCGCCACGTTTATTTACTAAATTGCTTAAACCTGTTTTCTCGGTAATGGCGAGGAAGGGTCACATAATGTTTCCATACATAGATGATTCTTTTATTATAGCATCAACACAAATTGGTTGTGTGAATGCAGTTTTGGATTTATGTGCATTACTCACTAAATTGGGGTTTTATGTACATCAACAAAAGTCAGTGTTTAAACCAACAAAACAACTCAAATGTTTAGGGTTTATTCTGGATACACAGTCCCTTACAGTGTCGATAACAGAACAAAAACTAATTAAGTTTATGACTACAGCGACTCAGCTTATTAAGTTATCAAAGCCAAAAATTAGACAGGTTGCTGTTCTTATTGGCATAATGACCTCATATGCACCTGCTGTGTTATATGGGAAGGCCCATATTAAGTCGCTAGAAATAGATAAAAATTTAGCGTTAACACGAACTAAAGGCAATTTTGAGCGAAAGATGTTTATTTCGCAAGAAGGGTTACAGGATATTGGATGGTGGATGCAACATATAGCAAGTTCACCAAATCCAATCCGCATGGCGGAACCTAATACAGTAATTACTACTGATGCTTCGTTAGAAGGTTGGGGAGCTCATCGAGATGGGGTCACAACAGGAGGTAGATGGCTTGATGATGAAAAATCAGACTATATTAATGCACTAGAATTGCGTGCTATTTATCTGGGCTTACGTAGTTTAGTAAAGATAAATAAATCACAGGTTAGAATACTAACTGATAATACTACTGCCATGGCATATATTCGTAACATGGGTGGAACCAAATCAAAGTCTTGCAATCAGTTATCTAAACTGATTTGGAACTGGGCACAGGCTCAACAAGTCTGGCTGACTGTAGCGCATATTCCAGGGTCACAAAATACACTTGCAGATTATAAAAGTAGAAATTTCCATGACCATTTAGAGTGGTCTCTCTCTACACATTTGTTTAACTTCGTTTGTGAAAAATGGGGTACACCTGAAGTTGACTTATTTGCATCACGAAATAATAACAAGTTACCCTGTTATGTTTCTTGGCATCCTGAACCGGATGCTTGGAAAGTAGATGCGTTTGCTATTACCTGGGAAAATAATTATTTTTATATTTTCCCACCATTTAGCATTATCAGCCGAGTAGTGAGAAAAATCGGCTTGGAAGGGACACATGCGATACTGGTGGTGCCCGATTGGGACACGCAACCTTGGCTGCCAGCAGTTTCACAACTGGCAAAAGATCATATACGATTCCCAAGAAAACTCGGGAATCTGACGCACCACGGACCGCTAGTGGTTCACGGCGACGTGTCAACGACGCCCCTATTGGCATTCCTTTTCTAAGGAAGCAGCTACAGCAATTTGGATTGGACAGAATTACTGAGGATAGGATAGTATCGGATGCCTGGAGGCCAGGAACTGTCAAAATGTATACAACCTATTTAAAGAAATGGGGTGTACATTGTTTGTTAATGAAAGTTAAGCCAACAAATCCAAAGATTTCACAAGTAGCTCGGTTTCTTCGTTCTCTAGAGGATGAAGGACTTTCCTTTGGATCGATTAATGCGGCGAGGTGTGCGTTATCAATTATATTACCTAGAATTGATGGCGAAACAGTTGGAAAACATCATGTTATTTGTTATTTACTTCGTTCAATTTATCAAAGGAATCCTCCAAAACCAAAGTATAGTCGGTTTTGGGATGTTTCTATAGTATTTAAGTTGTTTCAGGCTTGGCCTCACAACTCGTGGTTAGATATAAAACAGTTAGGTTTTAAGGTCGCGGTCCTGTTATTGTTAGTAACCGGACACAGAGGACAGACGATTGTTGCTTTATCCTTAACTGGATTAGAAATAGACAAGGAACAAGCTACGTTTGATTTAGAAAAATTGCTTAAATCGAACACGTTAGGTGACCCTTTATCAACGGTTCACTTAGACTGTTTTCCGAATGATCGGAAATTATGTGTTGTGTCGGCCATACGGGCTTATATATACAAGACAAAGGATTTACGTGCATCACAACAACTATTAGTGAGCTTTATAAAGCCACATAAGGCGATTTCACGAGACACACTTGCCAGATGGACAATTACGGTGTTGAAATTGGCTGGAGTGGATACGAGTAAATACTCTTCCCACTCAACTAGAGGAGCCATGGTCTCCAAGGCACGGGTGCTTGGTATTTCTGTGAAAAGAATACTAGCGCATGCAGGCTGGAAGACGGCTAAGTCGTTTGCAAAACATTATAATAAACGACTAGAAAAGCCTACCGGCGTTGCAAAGCGTCTTCTCGCCAACTAACAAGAATAGGTGAGAACAAAAATTTAGAATGTTATAATAATAAGAAAGAATGATATTAAGGATAAAAATGAATTATGTAAAGGTCTCCCTAGCCTGGAGGCTGTTTACCGAGGTAAAATATATAGTTATACGAGTCTTCTTGGTACAGATGATGGATAACTGTTGTTTAACCGAGGTATAAGCCCGGATAGATGTGGGCTAGGGCCCTCCCGCCACACCCTGCCACATCTATTCCGTTGGTGTACCTTTTCGGTAAAGTAATAGTATCCATTGTTTGAAAGTCATTTTTATCCTCAATAAGTAGGTTAAGATTGCTGGTACCGGACGTGCTTACCTCTCCCTAGCTGACGCACATGTTATACTGCCAAAAGAGATATCTTATTCATGGACTACACCTTTATTTTTTATCTCATCAATTTATATTTTACATAGATGCAAAGGGGAGATTTCCAGCTTTCATTTGCAACCAAAAAATGTAAAAAATTCAAATATTAAATTTTAACTCTCCATGTGACACTTCTGGCCAGTTTTCAGGAGAGTGACCCATATATATGTGTGTGTGTGTGTGTGTGACTAAATACTTATATATATGCATATGTCGTTGACGGTATTTTTGCAACTGAAGGGAAACTTGATGATTGGGAGCAGTTGTCAAGCCCACATTTCTGCCATCATGGGGCTATGTTCAGAACCGCAAGGCTCTCTAGGTCACAAATCCCAAGTGGAAATGTGCTATGTAAGCAATATGTCACAATTCACGTGAAAAATATTACGCTTTCCCATTTTCACATGTTGGCATCTATGTGTGGATATCAGAATCCCATCATTGGATCTGCCCTATATTTAGATTGAAGACGAAACTACCCAGCGTTTGAAATAAGGCGTGTCCACTTATCCGAGCCGAGTGAGAGTAGGCAAGGACAAGCAGAATATGGCTTGAGCTTTTCCGTTGGACAAGTGAAAATTTTGGGATGAAAAACATGTATTTCGTGATTTTGTTTGCTTTCCATTTTCTATAATTCCTCCTGTGTGTGACGCGTGAGGGGGTGGGGGGGGGGGGGGCATCAGAATACATTACCCCGACAGATGGGGGGTGGGGAGCACTACACCACAGCACCTATGGAGTAACAATAATTAGAAAGTACATGTTTTCCTACAATGCTTTATACATCATATATAAATATATATTTATATATGGAAAGGTGAAAAATTAAGCGGACAAGTAAACATCACACCATACTTGTCCTATGGACAAGTGAACATTGTTGCTTATTTCTATCACTGCTACCCATCTGCGAGCACTGTGCGCCAACCTCTAAATGTGGGTCTCCAGGAGGCTGTTTTGTCGTATGCGACGCCATGTTGTCTCTAGCTACATCCTCCTGTGACGTAGTGTTCTATTTATAGATCGGTGATCACATCACATTCAATACACAGTTAGTTACACGCTCAGACGAAAGCAATGGAGGGGTAATAAAAAAAACTGGAATGCTGGTGCCTCACATTTAAGCTTTTTAGTTCCCTGTGTTTGTGTGCCTTGTGTCGGATGGACACGGCTTATGAATGCCTTATGTTATGATACGAGAATAAACCTGATGTGTGGGAGTTAAATATAATACCTTGCATCACAGTATGTTCCAGTTCGATTAGCACCCAGCTGATATGGCCTACTTGGTGATGTTAACATGGATTCCAAATTTGGATTCCCTTTAGGATTTTTTTTAATCCATGGAGAAAGAAGGGAAGGAAATGGAAGAAAGAAATGAAAAGGAAGAAAGAAGGAAATGAAAAGAGAAAGAAGGGGAGGAAGAAGGAAATTAAGAGGGGAAGAAGAAAATTAAGAGGGGAAGAAGGAAATTAAGAGGGGAAGAAGGAAATAAAGATAGGAAAAAGAAAATAAAGAGAGAAAGAATGAAATAAAGAGAATGAAATAAAGAGGAAATGGAAATAAAGAGGAAGAAGGAAATAAAGAGAGGAATAAGGAAATAGAGAGGGAAGAAGGAAATAAAGAGAGGAAGAAGGAAATAAAGAGAGGAAGAAGGAAATAAATGGAGGAAGGAGGAAATAAAGAGAAAGAAGGAAAGAGAGAAAGAAGGAAAGAGAGAGAAAGAAAGGGACAAGAAAGTGCATTTTATGTGGTGTTAAGCTGGTTGGATGAAGTAAAAAGGTCGGCATAACTGTTTCTTATGTCAATGTGGTTCTTTAATGTAACAGAGTAGTGTCTGCACTTACCATGTATTTAATGTGAATGTAAGAATACGTAAATTGTACAAGACTGTGTCTATTTTCAACCACGACATTTAGGTCTTCAGAAGGCTGTCTTGCTCTTAGCCTTACGTGACATAATGTTGTCTCTCGTCTTGTCCTCGTGTGACATAGTGTTCTTTTAATAGCCTGGTGATCGCATTTAACACCCAAATACAGACTGAGATCAAACCCGCGTATTTGGGCGTCTTCTGTCACGTAGGACCTCTTCTGGTCACCTCAAGCTATATGGTACGAGAATAAACCTGATGTATGAGAATTAAATATAACATCTTATATCGTCATATGTTCCAGTTAGATTAACACCCAACCGACCTAGCCTACTGAGTAATATTAACACCTACACCATATTAGGGATCTCTTTGATTTCTAAATCACACAAGTGTAAGAAAAGACACCGCAAAAAAAACACACACAGCACAAAATCCAGACGTAGTTCTATTTGGGACTTAGTATTTTTAATGTCAGAAGTGGTGGTCAGAATGGTGGCTGCATCACCTACGCACGATCCAATTATGACTCACAAGCCGCCATTTTGTTAATTGGACATTAGTTGAACTCTACCATTTCGACATCGACGCCACCGGGATAGCTTTCCTTGTTGGGAGAGCGCAGGCAGCCTCTCAGTGTGTCCCACTGGCAGCTGAATGATAACCTGTTTGTTACCTGCAGTATATTCCTACCTGTCGGCCACTTACTACGCTTTATAATGTGTGGTTCTGCCTGGCTGCCTCCCTCCCTGTCTCCCTCCCCCCCTCCCGTCCTTCCCCCCTCTCTCCCTCTATCCCAATCTCCCTCTCTCCCTCTCTCCCTCTCTCCCTCCTCTCTCTCACTCCTCGCTCTCCCTCCTCTCTCTCCCTCCTCTCTCTCCCTCCTCTCTCTCCCCCTCCTCTCTCTCCCTCCTCTCGCTCCCTCCTCTCTCTCCCTCCTCTCTCTCCCTCCTCTCTCTTCCTCCTCTCTCTGTCTCCTCTCTCTCCCTCCTCTCTCTCCTCCCTCTCCCTCCCCTCTCCCCCCTCCCCCCTCCCCCCTCTCTCTCCACCCATCTCTCTCTCTCCCTCCCCTCTCTCTCCTCCACTCTCTCTCACTCCCCCCTCCCCTCTCTACCTCCTCTCCTCTCTCTCCCTCCTCTCCCTCTCTCCCTCCCCTCTCTCCCCCTCCCTTCTCTCTTCCCTCTTCTCTCTCCCTCCTCTCTCTCCCTCCTCTCTCTCTCCCTCCTCTCTCTCTCTCACCCTTCTCTCCCTCCCTCCCTCTCCCTCCCTCCTTTCTCTCTCTCCCTCTCTCCATCTCTCCCTATGTCCTTCCTTACTTCCTTCTTTCCTTCCTTCTTTCCCTCTTCCCCTCTCCTTCCTCCCTCCCCTTTCTCCCTCCGTCTCTCATCCTCGTTAACCCGACTGACCCTGAACCAGCGCCCCCGCACTCAACCTATCTTCCTCCACGTTCCCTCCCTCGGACGGCTGGCTTATCACCCCCCCCTCTCTTTCCTTTCCCTCTCTGCCCCCCCTTCTCACCCCTTCTTCTCTTGCCTACTTACCTCTCTGCCTCTCCCCTCCTCTGCTTCTTTCGCCCCTCGGTCCATTTCAACCTCTCAACCTCTACTCCTTTCCCCCCCACCTCTCCCTCCCCTCCCCTCTCCTCTCCACCTGGCGCGATGGCCAAATCGGTAAAGCGTGGGCCTCGTGTGCGGGAGATCAGGAGTTCGGTTCCCGGTCGAGTCAAACTAATGACTTATCAAATTAATACTTGTCGTTTCTTAGCCTGGTGCTTGGCATTAATAGGGTAGGGCAAGGGCTGGTTAGCTCAGTGTCAGGATAATGTGACTTGAGTGGGATATCGGGCCATGGTGCTGGTGACCTGATTTCCCAGTGGGGAAGCACTATAAAGTCGCCATGAGTGCGCACTGTCACAAGTCGGTATCCATCCTGACATGACCTTACCTTTTGTAGCAGGACGTAAAACTCAAACAACCAACCAATCCCTCCCCTCTGCACTCTTCCTCCCTCTCCTTTCCACCCTGCACTGTCACTCGCTTCCCCTTTCCCTTCTCTTCCGTTCAACTCTCTACCCACCCCGATCTCACCTCGTCTCCTCTCTCTCTATCCTCTCACCTCCATACCTCTCCCTAGCACTCCACCTCCTCCCACCTCTCTATACCTTTTCTAATCTATTTTAATCTCAATCTCAATACTGCTCCCTTTTCCCTTTGCCCCTCCTCTTTCTCGCTCTTTTTTCCCTTTCCTTTCTTTCATTCTTTCCTTTCTTTCATTCTTTCCTTTCCTTTCGTGCCTCTGCACCTTTTGTCTAATCTTTTCTGTCTTTCTTTTCTCTCTTCTCTCCTCATTTCTCTCTTCTCCCCTCTCTTTCTCCCCCTCCTTCTCCCCCCTCCTTCTCCCCCTCCTTCTCCTCCCTCCTTCTCCTCCCTCCTTCTCCTCCCTCCTTCTCCTCCTTCTCTCCCCCCCCCCCCTCATCCCCTCTTTCTCCCATGTCTTCTCTCCGCTATCTCCTCCTCATCATCCTCTCTTCTAGATACCCCCCTTCCCAATCTCTCCTCTTCCCATCCCAATCTCTCCCCTCCATTTCCACTTCCCCCCCCCCCTCCGCCCGCCCCCTCCTTCCCCCTCCTCCCCTCCCCGCTCCCCTCCTCGCCTCCCCTGACCTCACCCTTTCTCTCCCTACGTTCGTCTTTATTTACTTAATGAGATTATTTCCATAGCTCATTCCATCTCCGTATCCACCCCTCTGTAGTTATCTTCAATGAACACCCATCCTAAAAAAAACTGCTTCCGTTGGCATTCTTCCTTCCGTCCTCCCCTTTCCCCCCCCCCCCCCCTCCCTCCCAACCCCCATAGTTCATTCCTCGCGCTTCCTTTTTTTCTCTCCAAGTAAATACCCCGACTTGCAGGGCAGACACATTTCCCCTCCCTTATCCTCCCCAAAGTTCCCCGAACTCTGATATTCTGCCATGGCTCCCTAATTGCCTTGATCCAATTAGACAAATCGAGCTAATTGCCAGAATTAAATTGTTGGCTCCCGCTCGTTCATGTAACAAAAGCCGAGCGGTGGCGTCATCGTCTCGTTAGTGGTTGGCCCAACGTGAGGACGCCTATTGGGACGCACAGTGTGGGTGTGCGTGTGGGTGGGAGGGTGGGTGGGTAGAGGGTGTTGGCTCCTTAAAAAAACACAAAGGCATTTTCAGTTTTGTGCCTGCGGCATGGTGTCTTGTCTACCTGCGTGAAGTATCTGATTTCACAAAGGGGGATTTATTGTTGGTTGTTGGGGATTTATATCCTAGCAACATATACGGTCATATCAGGGCAGGTACGGATTTTTGTGACCGTGCACACCTTGGGAAGCCAGACTGCCAGCACCATGACCCAATATCGCAATCAGTCACATTATCCTGATACTGAGAAAATCAGTCCTTGCCTTATCATGTTAATGCCGAACGCCAGGCTAGGCAATGACAATTATAACTTTTACGTCTTTATTGGTTTGACTCAGTTGGGGTTCAAACCCACAACCTTCTCCACAGGAAGCAAGCCAGCCATCCAGCGAGTCTTACAGATTTGGTCGTCCCGCCCAGTCACAAAGGTACCATTTAGTGGCTTTCACTATGCATTGACACCATAATTGTGACCAGATGGGATGGCCGAATGAGTTGAGCGTCCATCTCCCGTTTTGGTAGATCGTGGGATTCGAACCCACAGGTTCGAACTCTTGTGGAGTCAAACCAATGACAATTTATACTTATCACTTCCTAGCCAGGCTCTCAGCATTATTAGGATAGGGCAAGGACTGGTTGGCTCAGTGTCAGGATAATGTGACTGAGTGGGATATCAGATCATGATGCTGGCATCCTGATCTCCCAGTGGGGCAGCACTATACAAACAAAACAATCAGTGATATCCACATCACCATTATTAATTCTTGTTCTAAATATTAAAATGCCAAATGTGTCAACATACACTTGTTTCAGAGAACCAAGATCTGATTAACCCTACTAATTTTCTAGTTGTATATATGTCATTAACCATAGGATATAAATAAAAACATTAATAAAGTAAGTAAAACTGACTCTGGCTATGGCTCTAACACTAGTCTGAGTGTCCAGATTTGTCTAAATCTAAATGCACATGGCATAAGATAAATATCTTAATTTATTATATATATTTTTTTAGTTGGTATTCTATGTTTCAAACAAGAGCTGAGATGAGCTGAAACCAGGACATTTCATAGCTGCACCCAGTGTATTAAGCATGTGCCATGTGCTTCTCGTGGGCTTGTTTTGCTCTGACACATCCCACAATGCACCGCGCCGCTGGAACGGTGATGTAGTCTATTGTCCGTCTCTCGACGATTAAGGACGTGACACTTTAAAAACAAAAACGGCCACAAAGAAAACGAAGAGCAACGATGCCGCCGCTTCTTTGACGCATGCTCTCTGGGCCACCAAAGCCGCCGCCTGCGTCATTTCCTGTTCCGAACTAGTGGCGTCGACGGGAGTCGGGCGGAAGGCTGCCCGCTGCTGAAGCTGGAATTCCATTAGCGCGTAGTGCGTGGTGCGGTATGCGAGGTGCGTCAGACGTAAACCGCCGTGGGTGGTTTGTGCCTTGTGGCACGCGTAAAGCAAAGATTCCATATACGCGGTATGCGAATGCGGCAAAAAATCGAAAAGCATGTAAATGAATACTGGTGCTTCCATGTATCCGAATGCGAATGCAAATGCAAATGCGGCAAATGGATCGATCCATGGACCGATTGGTGCGAGTGCGAATTCGACTGCGAATGCTGCTGCATTTGCCATAGAATACAATAGTAACTTTGACTTTCCTTGACAAGTTTGGAGCAAAAAACTCCAAAAATGGGATGGGTATCTTTTTTGTTGTTGTTGGTTTGTTTAGCAACTCCCCCCTCCCCCCCCCCCCCCCCCCCCCCCCCCAACACAAAAAGAAGACATTGACTATTGGAGGTCGACATGGGTATCGCATTCCGCATTACGCGTATATGGAATCTTATCTTAAGTCGATTCTCAGCGTGTAGGGATCGGTGCGTCCAGTTGGTTGGTTGGTTGTTGGGGTTTTACGTCCTGGCAACATCTAAGGTCATATCAGGACGGGGATCGGTGTGTACACGAATCGTTTCGACAAGAGTGCAGGCTTCCCGTGCGGCTGGCTGGTTTGTTTTTGGTGTTTTACGTCCTGGTAACTTCTAAGGTTATATCAGGACGGGTTCCGACTTGTGACACTGGGAGTGCACACTCAATGTGACTTTATAGTGCTGTCCCACTGGGAGAGCAGGCTGGCAACACCTTGACCTGATATCCCACTCAGTAACATTATCCTGACACTGAACCAACCAGTCCTTGCCCTAACCTAATCATGCCGAGCGCCTGGCTAGGAAGCGACAAGATTACATTTTTAAGTCATTGGTTTGACTCGGCCAGGGTTCCCATGATCTACCAAAACAAGAGACGGATGCTGAAATCATTCGGCCATCCCGTTTGGTCCAGCTTCGCATGTTGAAGGTTGGGAGTTGGAATCCCAGCCGAGTCAGGTCAGTGACTTGTGTCAAATTGATACCTAGCCTGGCACTCGGCATTAGTCGGGTAGGACCAGGACTGGTTAGGACAGTGTCAGGATAATGTGATTGTGTGGGCTATTGGGTCATGGTGCTGGTGGCCCTGTCTCCCAGTGAGGCAGCACTATAAAGTCGCCATGAGTGTGTACTGTCACAAGTCGGTATCCATCCTGAAATGACCTTAGATGTTGCTCGGATGCAAACAAAATTAAAAATAAATGAGTGAGTGAGGTAGTGAGTGGGGTTTTACATCCTAGCAACACCTGATGTCTTATCAGGACGGATACTGTCTTGTGACATCGGTTGCATTACATTTCCACACCAGAAGAAAATTAGCTGCTAAACGATCCCCCCCCCCCCCTAACGTCTGGTGGTGGTCAGTTAACAGGAAACTGTCCATCTAGCACATGCAATCGGAACGGAACATGTGAAGTGAAATAGAACGGTTGACATAAGATAAAATAATATAATAAAATATTTGTGGATATAGTAAAAGAATAATATATGAGAGTACCCTTTTTAATCATTTATATTCATAATGAATACATAATCTTACGAACAAGTGCTGTTTACGCATGGCGTACGTCGCATACCGCATGCCTCACTACGCATTAATGGAATCCCGGCTTTATCCGTGTAACAGATGGTATGCATGATCGAGGGGCGAAGTAGCACAACGAAAGAAAGTACCATTGCCCCTTTAAGACCCCGCCCCCCCCCCCCCCAGCAATATTAATGTTTTCTCTCTTCATTTTCTCCTTAAATTTCTTTCTTTTCCATTTTGGTGACGTGAATGCCAGCCACTCTTTTGATTTGACTGACATGCCTCATTTTTATGGCAGTATTTCTAGAAATGATTCTTGTTGGCTTTTTCCTTTCTCTCGCTTTTTTTGTGGTTACAAAATAAAGGAATAACATTTTATTTGTTTATTTTTGTTGTTGTTATTTCTCTTAAGTCTGTCTGAGGGGTGGGGGGGGGGGGGTAGCTGGCTTTATACAAAGGTCATTTTGGAGGCAGAATCAATGAGATTCAGAGCTTGTCACGTCAGAGGTAATTAGCGTTGTAAGTGGGTTGCACGTTTGGCGCTAATTGCGGCTGCGGGCAAGGATCAGTATTTAGCAGATATTTATATACTAGAACGAGTGTTGCGGCTTTGAGTTTTATTTGATTAGATCAGCCGGCTCCCTATTTGACTGACGTTGACACAAGCAGTATTCAAAGTAAAGCTTGTTTTATTTAACGACGTCTCTAAAGCGCATTTATTTTCGTGTCATCGGCTATTGGACATCAAACATATGGTCATTCTGACATATTTCATTGGAGGAAACCCGCTACTGCCACATAGGCTACTCTTTCCGATAAGCAGCAAGGGGTGTTTTATATGCACTTTCCACACAGACAGGCACAAACAGTATTCAGACTATCGATTGCGGTGATACGGAATACAGGTTTAATTTATACTGTGCTAGATAACATGGGTACTTTCAGCTTCTGTTTGATGTGGGTTTTAGTATTCAAAAAGAGTGAGTTATAACACAGCTCTCGATGACTTGGGAGCTCGGCCACCGGACTCGGTGGCCCAATCCGTAGAGCGCCGGCTTCCCATGCGGAAGATCGGGAGTTCAAATCTCCTCCGAGTCAAACCAATGACTTAGAAATTGATTCTTGTCGCTTCCTAGCCAGGCGCTTGGCATTATTAGGATAGGGCAAGGACTGGTTGGTTCAGTGTCATGATAATGTGACTGAGTGTGATATCAGGCCATGGTGCCAGCAGCCTGGTCTCCCAGTGGGGCAGCACTATAAAGTCACCATGAGCGCGCACTGTCACCATGAGCGCGCACTGTCACAAGTCGGTACCCGTCGTGATATGACCTTAATGTTGCTAGGACGTAAAACAAAACAAACTGCAACAAAGACTAGAAACAAAGTTGTTTTGTTGTTGTTGTAAATATAGTTTATTCATTGAATAAAGTCTTTTTTTTCAGCTCCCTGACATTGCTATTCCGATCATGTGACAATGCAGTTATTTAATATGCCCTGATATAGGCTGGGGGCCCTTTTTAATCCAACATCAATTAGTGGAGGATCATTAGAAGATGTTAAATTTGTATGTAATCGATAACACGCCATACAACAAACCACTGTTTGGTAATTTGCACTGATATTCCATTAGCAAAAATCCTGACAAGCCACGCACTTTGAGGTGTTTATGTAGGGGGGAAGGGATGGTGGTGGAGGGGGAGGGCTGTGTCTGGTTTTCTATTTTCCCAAGTAGCCTCATGAGTGACTTGTCCAATACCTTCCCTTTGTTGACACTCGAGATCATTCAACGGCCTGTAGCCTAACATCGGCAGTCTTTCAAGGTGTAATTAAGTGTGCTATATGAGACCAAAATCGAAAAATACATTTAAGAGATGATTGTCCTTTCTACACGCTATTTTGTTGTTTGATTTGTTGCATTTTTTTTGTATATACTAAATTAAAGATACATAGTCCGATGGTTTTCAATTTATGCCAATTTTGGAGATAACTACATTAGATTGATTGTTATAATCTACTTTACTTTAGTTTGAAGTAACTTTTGTTTTAAATGGCATCCGAGTATGCAGCTTTAAGGGGTGACCGTACGAGAAATGGGGAGTTCAAATCCCGGTCGAGTCAAACCAGTGACTTAGAAAATTGATACTTTTCGCTTCCTATCTTAGCGCTCGGCATTAATAGGATATCGCGAGGACTGGTTAGCTCAATGTCCGGATGATGTGATTGAGTGAGATATCAGGTCATGGTGCTGGTGGCATGATTTCCCAGCGGGGCAGCACTATAAAGTCGTTGAGTGTGCAAATGTCACAAGTCGGTAGCCGTCCTGATATGATGTTAGATGTTGCCTGGACGTAAAACTCCAACAACTGACCAACAAATCATTCGCCACCGCGCCTCGGTCCTCTGAAGGCATGAACACGTCATGGTGTTGGAAAACAACGCTACCGGATTAATATCCTCTGGGTAGTGGCGCCACGACCTGACTGGATGGGTGACTATTTATATCCATCTGGGTAGAGCGCTCAGTTCCTGTGTCGGAGGTCACGCTGGCTGAGTTAAACCAAACACTTACCAAATTTATACTTGTCGCTACCTTGCCTGATGCTCAGTATTACTAGTATAGGGCAAGGACTGGTTAGCTCTGTGTCAGGCTAATGTGACTGAGTGGGATGTCAGGTCATGATGCTGGTGCCATGGCATCCCATGCTATTAAGTCACTGTCAGTGCACACTGTCACAAGCCGGGCCTCATCGTGATATGACCTGAGATGTTGCTAAGATGTAAAACACAATCAACTTTAAAACTGCATAATCCAATAAGGACATCACATTTTCGAAACCAAGAGTGCACACTGTCACAAGCCGGGCCTCATCGTGATATGACCTGAGATGTTGCTAAGATGTACAACACAATCAACTTTAAAGCTGCATAATCCAATGAGGACATCATGTTTTTGAAACCAAAACATTTACCATGATTTAATCTTACATATCAAACTTATTATTGCTGCGAAAGGCCCTGTCACACTGTGCCATGCCGTATTGCATCAGCGTATGCTGACGTAAGTGATTTTGCCCCAACACGTTGGTGTACGCTAAGACAAGTTATGAGTACATTTGGCATAAGTAGTATTCGTTAACAGCCCACTGGTGTATGCTGAGACAAGTTATGGGTACCTTTGGCATAAGTAGTATTTTTTAGCATGTTCAAAATTCCTGCCATATGACACTGTGTGTCACATACGCTGGCATACACTTATGCCGTGTGACAGGGCCTTAACTCTATTTTATACAACATATTAGTTGCTACTGCTGAAGCCCATGGTGTCCAGCTTTTATGTGTGCACATCAAGGATAAATTCGCATCTTTTCACCTCAAATAGCTTCTTTATAAAAAGAAAATTAAATAAAAAATTAGTCCTTTGAGGAATAGTTCATTGAAACTAAAGTAAAGTAAGCTAGATTAAAGCGTGCATTCCTTACACGTGGTATGCGGCATGCGGCATGCGGTATGCGAATGGCGTGATTCCTTACACGCGGCATGTGGCATGCGGCATGCAGCGAGGTATATAAAAGCCCCTGCAGTGTGTGTAGTGTATGTATTGTATGTATTGTGTGTAGTGTATATAGTGTGTGTAGTGTGTGTAGTGTATGTATTGTGTGTAGGGTGTGCAGTGTGTGTAGTGTATATAGTATGTGCAGTGTTTGTATTGTGTGTAGGGTGTGTAGTGTGTGTAGTGTATGTATTGTGTGTGTAGTGTGTGCAGTGTATGTATTGTGTGTAGTGTGTGCATTGTGTGTAGTGTCTGTAGTGTATGTAGTGTACATAGTGTTTGCCTATCACAAATCCCACAAACGTCCATCTCCCAGATGACCACCTCCCATCAGCACTCTTGTGTCCGTAATTATCAGTCGCCTCCTCCTGCCTTAAACCAATGGACAAATGCGACTGATGGTTTTCTATTCGCACACCGCGTGCCACATGCCGCACCGATCGCTACAGGGACCGATCGAGTTGCCGCATTCGCATTCGCATTCGCATACCGTGTGTAAGGAATGTAGCCCATAGGCTTCATGGCGTTTCGATTTTCTGTCGCATTCGCATACCGCATGCCGCATGTAAGGAATGCACCCTTAACGAAGCTAAAGTAAAGTAAGCAAGATTAACGAAACTAAAGTAAAGTAAGTTAGATTAAAACCCTCAACCTAATATATTTATCTGAGAAATATGGGAACACACCAAAACATTGAATTCTGCAACTTCAAACCTAGGTTTGACACGACGTCACCATAGTTTAAAATTGAATTGATAAAAACCAATGGATTTACTCTTAATATCACACTTGTAGTTGAGGAGGGCTATTAAAGTTGTACAGTCCGATGCTTTTGAATTTCTGCCATATTTTATTTGATAAATAAATCAATTAGACTTAGCCGTTTAAATGGGCAGTATAAATGCACCCATCACAAAAAATGTGTAATTTATATTTTAAAGTATTCATTTTGACGATATTTATAATGAACACATGCATGATTAATTTTGGCATGCACGACAAAAACATTCTGGCGATCATAGGCTTCAGCAGTGACAGCTTTGCTTAATATCGACTTCGTTTTCCTTCTTCGCAGCAGGTAATGCTTAATGAGTTCACCAGTATCTAAGTTAGGTAAGTTTATCTTTCATCAGACCAAGGGTCTCACTACATTGCATAAAGGATGGCGGGCCCGCCCCGCCATCTGTTGGCAGCATAAATTGACGTATTCAGTCAGCCGTCATCTGTTGGCAGCAACTTACACATGCTACCTATAAGTTTCTACCAGCTCTACCAATTCGCGCCATCCCTTTCCTACCAGCTCTACCGATTAGCGCCATCCCTTTCCTACCAGCTCTACCGATTAGCACCATCCCTTTCCTACCAGCTCTACCGATTAGCACCATCCCTTTCCTACCAGCTCTACTGATTAGCGCCATCCCTTTCCTACCAGCTCTACCAATTCCCGCACCAGACGGGATGGCCGAATGAGTTAGAGCGTCCGTCTCCCATGTTGGTAGATCATGGAATCGTGGTTTCGAACCCTGGTCGAGTCAAACCAATGACTTAAAAATTGATACTTGTCGCTTCCTAGCCAGGCACTCGGCATTATGAGGAAAGGGCAAGGACCAGTTGGAATATCAGATCATGGTGCTGATGGCCTGGTCTCCCAGTGGGGCAGCACTATAAAGTCACCATGAGTGTGCACTGTCACAAGTCGGTACCCATCCTGATATGACCTTAGATGTTGCCAGGACGTAAAACTCCAACAACCAACCCATTTCCACAATCCCTATCCTGAATACTGGGGCGACCACTGCAGACTATGCACCTTTAAGGCGATTGTGGTACCCTCCAGTAGGTGTGGTGTGCTCAGGCCTGGGTCGTTTACGCCATGGTAGGCTGCTACCACGCCCTCCATATCGGAGCAAGTTGGTGATCAATACAAACATGATTTAAGTAGACACTTAGGCCGAATGTATATGGCCTCTGCTTCCTACCCGCTAGGTCTTGGCTTTGGCTTTGGCTTCGGCTTCGATCCCCGGGCCGACTCAAACTCATACAGTTACAACGTTGATACTTGTTCTTACCTTGTCTAGAACTAGGCACTATTGATCTCTTGTGGTGACCTCGTCCGGGACCTTGGCACTACTTTGATAGAGCAAGGACAATTTTCGGGATAATGTGATTGAGGGCGATATCATAATAATAATAATAATAATAATAATAATAATAATAATAATAATAATAATAATAAAACATTGTATAAAGGTGGAGACAAAATAGTAATTAGTTTGAATTGAGTATCGTTACTCTCGGCTGACTCATCTAATATAATACATACTGCTTATTACTTGTTTATTTTTAGTTGCATGGTCCGATGCTTTTGAGTTTTAGTCATATTTCTGAGTTAAATATATTAAATTAATAGTTATAATCTACGTTACTTTATCTTGAAGTAACTTTGATTTTAAATGGCTAACTTTTGAGACATTTGAAGTACAAACAGGCCAAATTAACAATTTTGGTGTCACACTGTTACATGTCTCCTTGAAAATGTTCTTGGATGTTTTTGAATCTGGTGACCAACTGTTTGTATGAACCTTGAGTACAATAGACTACATCACCGTTTCAGCGGCGTGGTCATTGTGGGATCCGTCAGAGCAAAACAAACCCGCAAGAAGCACATGGCACATGCTAATACACTGGGTGCAGCTATGAAATGTGCTAGTTTCAGCTCATCTTAGCTCTTGTTTGAAACATAGAATACCAACTAAAAAAATATATATAATAAATTATGATATTAATCTTTTATCCAGCATTGCATTTACATCAATATAATCAGCACATCTTATGCCATGTGCATTTAGATTTAAGCGGGCATTCCTTACACGCGTAATGCGGCATTCGGTATGCGAATGCCATCATTCCTTACACGCGTAATGCGGCATGCATAATGCGGCATGCGGCATGCAGTGAAGTATATAAAAAGTACATGTGGCTATCTATCATTCATTCTGTCAATGTCTTTGCTGTAGAAACATGGCAGCTCAGTCAAAGTTGCTGGAGACTCTACTGCAGATGGAGGAGATGGAGGAGGAAGATACAATCCTGGCACTGGCATATCATTTGCTTCACAAGAAGAAGAAAACTAACCTCTCTCATCCCCAGATAGGATTGCTTGGATTTAAGAGAGAGTGTAGATACAGGGCTAAAGACTCGGGGCTACCCTTTGCTGGTGTAGTTACAGGGTTTAAAAGACTCTTTGCTGCCAATCTTCTACAACCGTCCTTCTCCCGGCTGTCCATAATTATCAGTCGCCTCCTCCAGCCTTATATCAATGGACAAATGCGACTGATGCTTTTCTATTCGCACCACCTTGTCGCATAACGCATACCGCACCGATCGCTACATAGACCGATCGGAAAAACGCATTCGCTTTCGCATTCGCATACCGCATGTAAGGAATGTAGCACATAGGTTTCAAGGCGTTTTGATTTTTTGTCGCATTCGCATTCGCATTACGCATAACGCGTGTAAGGAATGCACCCTTTAGACAAATCTGGGCACTCAGCCATAGCCAGAGTCAGTTTTACTTATTTTATTCATGTTTTTATCTATATCCTATGGTTAATGACATATGTAGAATTAGAAAATTAGTAGGTTTAATCAGATATTGGTTATATATTTCTCTGAAACAAGTTTATGTTGACACATTTGGCATTTTAAAATTTAGAACAAGAATTAATAATGGTGATGTGGATATCACTGATTGTTTTGTGTGGAATTGTATGTTTCTTAGCTCAGAATGCTTAACTATGGCTAGTTTTGTCCTAGCTATATTCATCAGATCATTATATTGCATGTGTGCATACATGTTTATGCCAAATTGTTATGTATTTCTATTCATTTTGAATAAATTCTAAGTTTTTCCCTACGCGTATCGACAAACTGAATGGCCATTCGTATTTGCTTTGCTGCCAACGCCGTTTTCAGCGCATGTGCAGTCGGAACCGTGATCTGCGCATGTGCAGTCGGAACCAGATGTAGTGCAGAGCGGAAGTTCACTCAACCACTGTGCCTGGTCTTGCTCCAGGTCCACCAGACGGGGCGGGGCGGTGGCTTAATCAGTAGAGGGGACCGTGGGATCAATCCCCGGCCGTGTCAAGCCCAATCAAGCCCAATACTTCTTTTTTTTAAACAAAAATTGATGTTTTATCATCACGTTGCCAAGCACTCGACATTACTATGATATTGATATGACAGGAATTGATTGGTCCAATCAATATCAGGATAATGTGATTGAGTAGGATACAATGCTGAGCACTTTCACGAATCAGTACTCGTCCTTATATGGCCATAGGTGTTGCTAGACTAAATAAGTTGGCCCATGGCTTTGAAATAAGAGCTTGTCCGGGACAAGTGAGAATGACAATTTTGGGCTGAAAAACAGGTATTTCGTGATTGTGTTTGCTTCCCATTGTCATCTTTGATTCGCTGCGGTGTTCTCAACTTCAATGTTCTCGTTCATGTATATATGTATATGGGTCACTCTCCTGAAAACTGGCCAGAAGTGTCACATGGAGAGTTAAAATCTAATATTTGTAATATTATTTCTGAAGACATCAAATAATTTTTTTATATAATTTAAGCATGCATACATGTTAATAAATACTTCCTTTTTGATTTGGGAACTGTTTTGTTTGATATATCAATGCAATACAAGATGTTAGTAAGGATCCAACCATGTCCCATATGTCATGTTACAGATGGCTGACTGTAAAATGGGGTTTTTTGGTACAAAAACACTTCATAACTAAAAGGACCAAAGTTGCACAGTTTATTTTATTTACCTTATTTCTTACATCAAATCTGAACATGAATATGAAAAGTACAATTAAAAAAATAAGTAAGAAGTTTTTTTATTGATGTTTTAAAATCCCATCTCATGCTGACCAGTTTTCAGGAGAGTGACCCATATATGTAGGCCTATATAAGGTAAGTACTTCGAACAAGTGAAAATTCAGACGGACAAGTGAAATTCGCACCAGACTTGTCTAGTGGACAAGTGAAAAACTTTACTAATTTCTTTCACTGCTTAACCCACGCGTACAGAGCTTAGCCAGGGGCCATATGCAGGAGTCGGTGATAGTGAGCCAAAACGCGTTGACACAGGATTTCTGGTTTAGCGCTGAAAAGTCGGTATGCACGAGTCAGTGATAGGCCTAACACCGCGCGTTTAAGGTCCGCGACACTAACCCCGTTTCATATGACGTTTAAGGGTGATGTTAGCGTAAGGTTGTCGCCAAATCTATTCAATGCGATCATATTTAACAGAATTAAATACGCAATAAGTGAAGTTTTATCACTTTAACCCTAAATTCGAAGCAATATTAACGCTGCCGCCATAACGGCAGCGATATTAATAGTTATATTTTCTAATCGACGAAGGTACAGTAAACAAACCACCGCCGCCAGTATGGAAAGCGACGTCGATGCGGCGGCGGCGGCGGCGATTTGTTTACTTTACGTTCGTCGATTCGAAAATATAACTATTAATATCGCCGCGAATGCGATGGTAGCCTTAATAACGCTTCAAATGTAGGGTTAATTTCATTAAATTTCACTTATTGCATATCTAATTCTGTTAAATATGATAGCATTTAATATATTTAAGCCTAATATATGGGTACAGACGCAGAGGGATTTCCCAAATCTATAAATAAATTCACGTTTAGCTATAATGAAAGTGTTACGCGCTCCTGCATACGACTTGGCACAGTTCGCGACGTCGGTGATAGCTAAACGGTAATAGGCTCTAACACCAAACCCCGCTAACACTAACTCCTGCATATGGCCCCAGGTGTGTGTCGTGCTGATGAATGTGGGTTACCGAGTGCAGGCATTTAGGTTGCTGATAAATACACACGCAATACCGGCCCATGGAATGTGTCTTGTCAGCACTGTGCCCTTTAAGATAATTCTACATATGACGCATCTATATATTTGAAATAATCTCCCTCCACTTCCCACGCACAGACCAACAGGCAAATAGATTGAGATGCACAGACAGACGCAGACAGATGCGGAGACAGACAAGCAGACCGGCCCCCTCCCCCCACACACACTTTTACATATGACGCATTTATATATTTGAAAGAACCTCACACACAACAATCAGACAAACAAACAGATACACAGACAAGCAAACAAACAGAAGACTCACATACGGATGAACAGATGGAGATAGACGGACAGAGACAGACAGAAGAACAAAGATGCACAGACAGACGAACAGAGGTATACGCACAGACAGACGGACAGAGACCCATAGACAGACGGACAGAGACACGGACGGACAGAGATGCAAATGGATAGAGACGCAGACAGACAGATGCAGACATACAGAGATGCAGACGGACAGAGTCGCAGACGGACAAAGACGCAGACGGACAGAGACTCAGACAGAGATGCAGACGGACAGACATACCATAATTTTACCTGAAAACAAGAGTTATCCATCATCTGTACCCAGGTAAGATTCGTATAACTATACTACTATACATACCATACATACATAACATATGTACGTACGTAGTACGTAAGTACGTACGTACGTACGTAAGTACGTACGTACGTACGTACGTACTACGTACGTACATACATACATACATACATACATACAACATAATACATACATACATACATACATACATACATACATACATACATACATACATACTACATAAGTACATACATACATACATACATACATACATACATACATACATACATACATACATACATACATACATACATACATACACACATACATACACACATACATACATACACACATACACACACACATACACACACACACACTTCGCCGCCGCCTCCCTTAAACCTATACACAATAGTTTTGGGATGTCAACCTAGTTTCTTTTAATCTACTCGGTGACTGTTCCAACAGTGCCTTTAGGATTCGGGTTATAAGTTCATCCTTGTACTCTTCCTGTTCACATGCGAGACGAGATCTCGAAATGGAACAGAGAACGACCAGGGGACAGTTACATAAGCATTACATAGCTATTCTGGAATAGTGCCAGAATAGAAGCAGTTTTCCTTGTAGTCAACGTTTTGGTAGATCGTGGCATTCGAACCCTGGTCGAGTCAAACCAATGACTTACAAATTGATACTTGTCGCTTCCTAGCCAGGCGCTTGGCATTATTAGGGTATGGCAAAGACTGGTTGGCTCAGTGTCAGGATAATGTGACTGAGTGGGATATCAGGTCATGGTGCTGGTGGCCTTGTCTCCCAGTGGGGCAGCACTATAAAGTCACCATGAGTGCGCAGTCACAAGTTGATACCTCTCCTCATATGACCATAGATGTTGCCTGGATGTAAAACTCCAACAACCAACCAACGAACTTTTATTAAATAGGTAAAGGGTATCAGCCATGTACATTCCTTCATAGCCATTAATCAGTTCGTAGGCGCTGTGGTTCAGCCAAGTGCGCAGTCAGATATTTTAGAACAACGAAATGCTGGTTTCGTGTTTCACTCTAAATATATTTATTTAAAGCTACATAGTCTGATAAAAGCATCAAATTTTGAAAACAAAAACAGTTATCTAGATTTGATTGCACATATCTAACTTAGATACTGGTGCACTTATTAAAAACATGTGTCACTTATTTTTTATTTTTTTGTTTGTGTCGCCACATAGAAGAGAATAATGAGGCAATTTAATAGAATATGTTACTGTCGAAGCCTATGGTGTCAGAGTTTTGGTGTGCTTGCCTAGATTAATGTTGCATGTTTTGCACTTCAAATATCTCACAAGTTTGCTATTTAAAATAAAAGTTACTTTAAACTAAAGTAAGGTAGATTATAATGATCAACCTAATATATTTATTTCAGAAAATTACAGAAACTCAAAACCATCGGACTATGCAACTTGCCCCGGTGCTTTTTTTGTGTGCTGAGGAGCAATCCTTTTGTGCTCCTGGGACCTAACAATGAGCCATTTTGTGAAAGTGGGTTTTATAGTGCATGGAAAAAGTCAGGGAGGGCATCACGTTCATGCTGAATATAGCCACAATGGTTCCGCCGTAGCTCCTTAAAAGTGTTTGAACTAGCACATTGGAGCGTGAGCTCAGGCCTATGGGTGGGCTCTGCCTTCAACAACATTCACTCCCACCCCCAGTAACAGTAACCGTCCCCGTTCCTGTCCTCCTCGTCTCAGTCACTGTTTCAATCACTGTCACAGTCACTATCTCAGTCCCGGTCCCAGTCCTACCGTCAGCCCAGTCCCTGTCCCACTCTCAGCCCAGTACCTGTCTGTCTCCGTCCCTGTCCTCGGCTCAGTACCAGTACCAATCACAGTCACAGTCCTCGTCTCAGTCACAGTCACAGTCCTCGTTTCAGTCTCAGTCACCACCACAGTCACAGTCCCCATCTCAGTCACAGTCCACGTCCCACTCCCCGTCTCAGTCCCCGTCACATGCCACCTCCCAGTCCCTGTCTCCAGTCTCCGTCTCAGTCCCCATCACAGTCCCCGTCTCAGTCCCCATTACAGTCCATGTCCCAGTCCTCATCACAGTCCACGTCCCAGTCCCTGTCCCTGTCTCAGTCCCATTTCTGGTCTCAGTCCCAGTCCTCGTCCTGGTCCCCATCCCAGTTCCCGCCCTCCTCGTATTAGCCTGTCCCCATTCCAGTCCCTGTCCCAATCCCAGTATCATTTTCAGTCGACGTCCAAGTCCCAGTCCCAAACCCATCCCCTCCCCCTACCCGTCCCAGTTCCCGTCTCAGTCACAGTCACAATCCTGACACAAAGCCTGTCTTTGGCAGAGGTCAGGGGTCAGGGGGGCAGATGGCGCCGCCACTTTATCCCCAATCAGATGTTGAAATTTAAACCCAGATGGATGGCAACATGCTAAAAATAGTAAAATCGCTGGTTGATGTTGAGCTTGCCATGCCATGGGACTTAAGTTACCGGGCACGCCCCCAACTATTATGACTGGTGAGAGATTGTGTAGTCATGTGTTGTTGGTGTTTGTCTCCTGCGTGAAAAACAAGCCGACCTGCAAAGCTTTAGCTATTTTTAGGACTGTGTCGCACCTCACCCTGAAGACTGGCCTCGTGATAATAGTTGGGATTTAAATCTCTTCGTTTATTACCACTTACATCAATCATTGATGGTATTTCTTTGAACTCAGTGGACCAGACGGGATGGCCGAATGAGTTAGAGCGTCCGTCTCCCGTGCTGGTAGATCGTGGGGTCGTGGGTTCGAGTCCCGGTCGAGTCAAACCAAAAACTTTAAAATTGATACTTGTCGCTTCCTAGCCAGGCGCTCGGCATTATTAGGATAGGGCAAGGACTGGTGTGCTCAGTGTCAGGATAATGTGACTGAGGGGGATACCAGGTCATGGTGCCGGCGGCCTGGTTTCCCAGTGGGACAGCACGATAAAGTCGCCATGAGTGCGCACTGTCACAAGTCGGTACCCGTCCTGATATGACCTTAGATGTTGCTAGGACGTAAAACAACAACAAACAAACAAACAAATGGAACTCAGTGTGAATTATATATTATATATGTTATACATTTTTATTTTGTTAGTTTGCGCCTAAGCAAAAAACATACCTTTCCCACGGAGCATGCGCAGTCAGTGGCTGTCCGCATTAGCGTTTGCCGCTGCCATCAGACAGAGGGCAGGTTGGTGGTGGAAATCCTCTAAGGTGTCACCATCAATAGAAATAAATAGTGAAAACATTAATAAAATAAAATTTAACACACAAAAAGCTGACGTCCAAAGTGTGGTTATCACTGTTGTCTTGCTCTGTGTTTCAGTGCATCAATGTATATCTCTTATATGTAGGAGGGATATGCTCATGATATTCTTGTGTAGATATTTAAAATGCATACATTTCTTTAAGACTGTAAGGGCTAAAGAAATTTCATTTGTTAAGTCCCTGGAGTCCTGACCGAATTGTTGAAAATCTGAATATGTAATGTTGGTGCAATTCAATTGATATATCTTTTTTTTTGTTTAAACACACCAAAAAAAACATTGAAATTCATTTTGATTTTATGTGAAAGTAAATTGATTTCTCTTTCAAATGATATCTAATTTAGCCTCCTTGGTATTACTGCTTATGAGATGTGATATGAAATATGATATGAGATATGGTGGGCGCATTCAGATGCCCCCAGCCTGTAGACATGTGTAGCTTGCGGGCACATTTGGGCGCTTCCAACCTTAAAGGGTTAAACATTAAATCAGTGTAGCAGTAATATTTTGCATGTTGATGAAAAAAGATCCACTCTGTGATCCGAGCTATTCAGCGTAGCGTGACTTGTTTTACAAGGCTATTTTGGTGTTTTTTGTCGCCTTTTCTTTATTTATCATACCTAACATCTTTTTATCAGGATTATTTAAACTGTGCAGAAGATCTGTTACCTATTTCTTTTCTTTTAACACAACAATAAAAATAAAAATATATGTAGTGTATAAGACGATTATGCAAATATTATTGTGACTGCAATGTTGCTTCGATATACTCAGTGATCGGACCTACTTACTATATGGCTTGGGACCGAGTGCGGTGGCCGCATCGGTAACAGCGAAGGCTTCCTGTGTGGAAGGTCGGGAGTTCAAATCCTGGTCAAGTCAAACCAATGACTTACAAAATGGATACTTGTTGCTATCTAGCCTGGCGCTCAGCATTACTACTATATGGCAAAGACTGGTTAGCTCAGTATGAGGATAATTAGATAAAAGATTCACCCGATACTTGTAGTACATGGGTGAACAACAACGTAGTCTAAATACGGGCGAAAATAGCATTAGTATGGAACAACAAGTAGAATGCTTGCCACCAGTGTCAAATGGTTACTTATATCAGCACAGAGTTTGTGAAATGGGAGAGAATGCAAAAAGACAAGATGGCAGCTAGAGAACGCCATCGATTTCACTTTTCATTTGCATTAAAGTATATGTTTTATTTCATTTTCCAACTCAAAAGTAGCGGGTAAACATGAAGACATGTACAAAGAATAAATGTTGCTTCTTAGATTGTGAAATTAGGCTCTCATAAAGACTCAATTCATTAGCCCGATTTTTTGACCGTTTTTATATAAGGCTGGTCTTCACCCCTGTACTGGAAGTACGGGGTGAATCTTTTATCTAGAGGATAATATGACTGGGTGGGAAATTGGGTCCTGGTCCTGGTGGCCTGGTCTCCCAGTGGGGCAGCATTATTAAGTTGCCATGAGTGCGCACTGTCACAAATTGATATCCATCATAATATGACCTTTGATGTTGCCAAGACATAAACCACCAACAAACAGTTGCGTTGGTGGCAGGGCTGGTGATGCGGCCTGGAGGCCTAAAGGTGGCATTCCTTACACGCGTAATGCGTAATGCGTTATGCGAATGCCATCATTCAGTGAAGTATATAAAAAGTACATTCTTCATATTTCTCCTGAAGACTGCTTCCTAACAGGTCCGCTGCATAAACCTACATGTTTGCACCGTCACATTCTTTATATTTCTCATGAAGACTGCTTCCTAACAGGTCCGCTGCATAAACCTACATGTTTGCACCGTCCCATTCTTCATATTTCTCATGAAGACTGCTTCCTAACAGGCTCCTCCAACCTTATATCAATGGACAAATGCGACTGATGCTTTTCTATTCGCACCACCTTGTCCTGGCTGTCCGTAATTATCAGTCGCCTCCTCCAGCCTTATATCAATGGACCAATACGACTGATGATTTTCTATTCTCACCACCTTGTCCCGGCTGTCCGTAATTATCAGTCGCCTCCTCCAGCCTTATATCAATGGACAAATGCGACTGATGATTTTCTATTTGCACCACCTTGACGCATTACGCACCGATCGCTACATGGACCGATCGGGAAAATGGATTTGCATTCGCATTCACATTCGCATTACGCATTACGCGTGTAAGGAATGCGACCTTTATGGTCTCCCCTCCCTCATAGCAGCCAACCTCCCCCCCCCCCCCCCCCAAAGTCCGGCTGCTTGCCATGCACTCGGCCCATTCCCACCTGAATAAATAACTGCCGTCTTTTGTGTACCATCTAGAGCGTAATGCTCTCTCTCGCTCTCTGTCTAATTACTGACTAGACTTCTAATTTCAATGGAATGAACTAATAATATCACTACATATACTGTCTAGACTTCCTAACTATGTGGAGTATTCAGTAAAACACCTCTAAATCGACCGACCATAGGACCGGCTTTAAATGGTCCATTGAGAAAGGTGGCGGGTTTAGGGAGTTATTTTTTTTATCGTTACAGTGGTATTGTATGGGCGATAATTTGGCACCCAACTATAGCGGTCGATGTGGGGAAGTGGTCGACCTGTGGAGGTGGTCGGTTAGAGAGATTTTACTGTAATTCAATGCAAATGCTAATTAAGCACCTACACATCACACAACTAACCTGACTTCTTTTACATTAATTTAAAAAAAAACACCCATATTACATGGATGCTACATGGATTCATTAACTAGTTTCATGAGATCATCTGTAGTGATAGGAATATAATATTATGTGTTTTTCTGACCCAATTCTTTTTAAAGTACAGCTTTCCCCCAGTGCAAGGTTACTTAAGCTAAGATTCCTTATACGCTGCATGCAGTGTGCGAATGGGAGGATTCCTTCTATGCGGTATGCGGCATGCATCTGCCCACCACCTACCATATGTTTCCCCTCCGCACCCCTGTGTGTGACCGTTCCATAATGATCAGTCGCCTCTCCTCGTCTAAAACTAATGGACACGTCCGACTGAGCTTTCTATTTGCATACCGCATGCCGCACCGATCGCTATAGGGACCGATCGAGTTGCCCCATTCGCATTCGCATTCGCATACCGCGTGTAAGGGATGTAGCCCATTGACTTCAAGGCGTTTCAATTTTTTGCCACATTCGCATTCGCATACCGCATGCCACATGCCGCGTGTAAGGAATCTTAGCTTAAGACCCTACCCAGCAAGTCTCCAATACAACATAAAAACCTTTCAATTACGTCCTCATTTTTCTCTCTCCTTTCATTCTCTCCAATCTTCGCATATTCTCTGCATACCTGCATAAGCCACGCCAATAATATTGAAATTTCAATTTATTGACACAAATTCTAAAGCTAACATCCAGATCCTGTTACTTGTTACATATGTCAATACTGTTTATATAAAAGTGTATCTGGTCATATTGAACTATAGCCGTGTTCACACGGGCAATTTAAATCGATTCGTAGAAAGCGACTTGTATAGTTCGGGTTACATTTCGCGTGTGAACGCGCGGCTGAGGCGGTTTAAGGCTGATTCGATTCCTGTGATCTGGATACTGTAAACCACCTCTCGAGGTAGTTTACGTGAGTCGATTTCTGTGAATCGATTTATTTTGCCTGTGTGAATGCAGCCGACTTACGTGAGGCGGATTAAGGACGTGACAGTCGAGACCTGAGTGTATTGACTTTCCGGTAAATTTGCTCTATGAACCTGCTAGAGGTGCACATATATTTTTTTCATCATTTATTTTTAGGGTTTCACTGCCCAGCAGAAGTTTTGACCGTTCCAAACCAATACGACTCAGTACATACATATCTAGGTTGAACTCACTCTCTCGTGGTGACTTTGCCTAAGCGAAAACTGGCGCTGGTCAGGCTAGACTTGCTCATGCACAGATATCAATTTCCGGCCCCAAGTACCGCCCGTGTGAACGGTCCGCTAATTCGATTCGTAGTATTCGCCTTGGCTGAATCGCTTTAGATTTTGCCCGTGTGAACACGGCTAATGACAAAGACTTAAAAATATAAATATAACTTTTGAAGGGAAAAAAAGTTTCACAACCTTGCTGACGAGATGTAATTGTGAATTGCTGTACCTCATATCCTTTAACATATTGAACATCATGTGTATTTTAATTATGCTTTTAAAATCTTGTAAAACTTTGTGTAAAGAACTGTACCACTCACGGCCGGAAGACCGGTGCTGCAGCACTGGGAAATAACATGATTAAATTCATTTACAACAACAACAACAACAACAACAACACCATGTTTGAAACTGACCCGCCATGTGGACCTGACACTCCGAACAAACCGGAGCCTGCTGAGAACATACACGATGCACTGCAGTCAAACTTTGTTAATCCAAACTATTTTGTTCCCTTGGCGCTGGGCATTCATAGTATAGGGCAAGGACTGGTTAGCTCACTGTCAGGATA
This sequence comes from Branchipolynoe longqiensis, assembly GCA_030323885.1. NCBI lineage: Eukaryota > Metazoa > Annelida > Polychaeta > Phyllodocida > Polynoidae > Branchipolynoe > Branchipolynoe longqiensis. The sequence continues at coordinate 85,450,272 of CM059186.1, read as the reverse complement.
ATGTGACTGAGTGGGATATTGGGTCATCACCTCATGGAGCTGGTGGTCTGATTTCCCAGTGGGGCAGCACTATAAAGTCACCATAAGTGCACCCTGTCACAAGTCGGTACCTGTCCTATGACCTTTGATGTTGCCAGGATGTAAAACTCCATTAACCAACCAACTTTGTTCCCAGCACTCAATGTTGGTGTGGCAAGATTATCGGATGAACGCTTTAAAGATTTTAGAGACTGGATGCCAGCCGAATCAAACCAATGACTTATCAAATTAATACTTGTCGCTACCTACCCTGGCGCTCGGCATTAATAGCATATGACAAGGATATCAGAATAATGTGACTGTGTGGGATATCGGGTTATTGTCCCAGTGGCCCAGTCTCCCTGTGGGGCAGCACTATGAAGTCGCCATGAGTGTGCACTGTCACAAGTCGGTATCCGTCCTGATATGACCTTAGATGTTGCTAGAATATAAAACAACAAACAACAGATTTTAGAGAGATAACAATATTTAAAATGAATGGCGGGTGTTTTGGTCGGATGGCGAGATTTGCGGATTAAATTGGGTCAGCCGAACATAATGTTGTGACTGTGTACTATTAGGTGTGCATTACACGGCATGAATACAATGCCTCTTGTACGAAGTTAAACCATTCACTTAAACTAAAAGTCCGGTATGCATGGAATTTTGAAGTCGAGTTGTCCCATTTCTACTACCAAAACAAACAATCTACGTAAATGGTGTTCAAAACTGTTGCGCTGCACACCACTTAACCCATCTGAACTCTTGTTTAAAGCGCACAGGAGTGCCAGTGTGGTGCTGGTGATGCCTTGGTTCCACTTCTATTTAGACTCAGGATAAGTTGGTTGGTTGTTGGAGTTTGACATCCTGGCAACATCTAAGATCATATCAGGGCGGGTACTGACTTGTAACAGTGCACACTCATGGTGACTTTATAGTGCTGCCCCACTGGGAAATTAGGCCACTTGCACCATGATCCGATATCTCACTGTCACATTATCCTGACACTGTGCTAACCAGTTCTTGCCCTATCCCATTTAATGCCAAGTGCCAGGCTAGGAAGCGCTAAGTATCAATTATATAAGTCATTGGTTTGACTCCACCGGGACCAACCTTCCATACGCGAAACCCGTGTTCTACCGATTTGGCCACCATGCCTGGTACTAGGATATAAATCAATGCTATGAAGGACGTACCTGTGGTATACAGTAGTACCTGTCTTCATAGGACAACTCTGTATTCAGACCAATGTTGTCCTGACATCGAGATTGGTGTATCATTAGAGGGACAGTCATATGAAAGAAAAACAGTTTGTATATTTAACAATAATATTATTCGTACACGTCAGGGTTTTGCTGATCACCGTGGTCACTGAAGAGACATGTATTGTTGTATATCTTATCCGCTACAATAAAAGTCAATGTTATTATTAAAGCCTATATAGGTCACTCTCCTCAAAACTGGCCAGAAGTGTTAGATGTTGGGTTAAAATCTAATATTTGAACTTTTTACATTTTTTGGTTGCAAATGAAAGCTGGACATCTCCCCTTTACATATAAATTGATGAGATAAAAAATATAGGTGTAATCTGTCATCAACAGAACACACAAAATAAGCAAGAAAACAGTTATCTATACAAAATAAATATCGCTGATTTTCTTTTCCATTATAGGTATTTCTAACTTACTGTAGAGAAACTCTCTTTTATTTAGTATATATACGGTTTGGTGGAATATTTAACACTGCACCATATCTACATACTTAGATGGTGGGTAGAAAGTGCAATTTCTCTTTGCTCAGACGAAACACATGACACCACACAGTCTGCTTAATAAAAATCTAAGCAGAATTAAATAATTTCATACTGAGAAGCATATTAATCATGGCATAATATACAGAAATATGTAGTGCTTATATTGATTTTTTTTTTTAAAGTAATTCCCAGCTGTGCTTTATTCACTGACTAATTAGCATACAATAATTGTATGCTATTAGGACACCACTGGTTACGTTTGTGATGCAAATTTGTAATGTTATTTCTGAACATATAACAAAATATTTTTGTTTGTTTAAGCATGCATACATGTTAATAAATACTTCCTTTTGATTTGGGAACTGTTTGGTCTGATATATCAATGCATTACAAGATGTTAGTAAGGATCCAACCATGTCCCATATGTCATGTTACAAATGGCTGACTGTGAAATGTTTTTTTTAGTACAAAAACACTTCACACAAAAGAGACTAAACTTGCATGCGGTTTATTTTATTTCCTTTATTTCTGGCATTAATTCTGAACAAAGATATGAAAAGTATACAGGGAAAAATAAATAGGATGTTTTTTTATTGATGTTTGAAAATGCCACCCCATGCTGACCAGTTTTGAGGAGAGTGACACATATGTTCTATATCTGCATATAAAAAGTGGTGCTAAATATGCTATGCTAGTCGTTGTATGTAATGTTGATTTTGTTGATTGTGACAGATCACCGCCGTTTAGGCAATAGAATGAGGTAATGAGTGAGTGGGGTAGTGAATGAATGGTGTGAGGAGGTAGTGATTGATGTGAGGAGGTAGTGAGTGGTTTGAGGGAGGTAGTGTTTGTTTAATGACCTCCCAGCAAGAAAAGTGAACATCGTCTATTTGGGAGATAGTGAATGGTGTGAGTGATGGCGTGAGTGAGGTACTGAGTGAGGTAGTGAATGGTGTGAGTGAGGTAGTGAGTGAGGAGGTGATGGTAGTGAATGGCGTGAGTGAGGTAGTGAATGGTGTGAGGTAGTGAGTGAGATGAGTGTGGTAGTGAATGGTGTGAGTGAGGTAGTGAGTGAGGTAGGGAATGCGTGAGTGAGTGAGGGAGTGAATGGTGTGAGTGAGGTAGTGAGTGAGGTAGTGAATGGTGTGAGGTAGTGAGTGAGATGAGTGTGGTAGTGAATGGTGTGAGTGAGGTAGTGAGTGAGGTAGTGAATGGTGTGAGGGAGTGAATGGTGTGAGTGAGGTAGTGTGTGAGGTAGTGAATGGTGTGAGTGAGGTGAATGTGGTAGTGAATGGCGTGACTGAGGTAGTGAGTGAGGTAGTGAATGGTGTGAGTGTTGTAGTGAGTGAGGTAACGAGTGAGGTAGTGAGTGAATGGCGTGAGTGGGGTGATGAATAGTGTGAGTGAGTTAGTAAGTGAGTGGATTGAGTGCACTATTCCAAACCGTTCTCATACTGCTCGCCAGCCAATTATCACCCTGTGACGTCATGTTCACATGCGACCCTTTCCCACATTCCCCTATTGACTAGTTTTATGTGCTGGTTGTGTGAGGTGCATACCGATAACTGGCATGTTTTGAAAGTTAGTTGCATTGAACCCTGAGGAAATTGGTTAACTTATGAAGCATCACGCACTCTACTTGTTAGTGTTGGTATCGAATAGTGGGGGTAAGGGTGAGTGGGTGGGGGTGGCATGCTGTGACTAGGTAGCAGCTGCGTAGATGTGGTGGTAGGTAGGGGATGCTCACAGAAGATGTAATGGTAGGCAGGATAGGATGAGAGAAATATCATATAATATGTGTATGAGGAGTGTATCCCAGTCCTCAAAACGCACACAGAAAAATTAATATTACAAGTAAACAAAAAGGAAACAACCAAATAGAGTTTAGGAGATTTAGACTTTTAGGAGGTAAATACTATAGAACAGAATAGACTCAAGAAATTGAAATTTTAAAAATACACACAGAGAGTTAGATAAAAGATTCACCCGGTACTTGTAGTACACGGGTGAAGGACAACGTAGTGTAAATATGGGCGAAAATAGGTTTAGTATGGAACGTGAACTAGAAACTGTGGCTCCAGTATCAAATGGCTACTCATATAGGTACACAGTTGGTGAAATGGGCGAGAATGCAAAAAGACAAGATGGCGGCCAGAGAACGCCGTCGATATCACTTTTAAATTGCATTAAAGTATATGTTTTATTATATTTTCCAACTCAAAAGTAGCGGGTAAACATGAAGACATATACAAAGAATAAATGTTGCTTCTTAGATTGAGAAATTAGGCTCTCATAAAGACTCATTTCATTAGCCCGATTTTTCGACCGTTTTTATTTAAGGCTGATCTTCACCCGTGTACTACAAGTACCGGGTGAATCTTTTATCTAACAGAGAGTGAGAGAGACAGACACATACACAGACAGAGAGAGACAGACACAGAGAGATATACAGACAGGGATAGAGCTACAGAGAGAGAGAGACAGAGAGACGTTGGTTAGTTTCTTGGAATTTTACGTCATGGCAACGTCTAAGGTCATATCAGGACGGGGATCGATGAAGGCATGCTCTATTGAATGCAAATATATAATTCAGCTGTCATCCAGTACATCATTCGTTATCTACATTAGTGGTAATGTTAGTTGAGGGAACGTTGGAGTAACTCTTGAGATTGTCTTTTATCGATTATGTCAACAAAAGACGTTATCTGCCATATGGGTAATATATACTGTCTTTTATCGATTATGTCAACAAAAACCGTTATCTGCCATATGGGTAATATATGGGTAAAATGCGAGATAGAGATTGGGAGGTGGGAAATATGGGAGGGTATTTTTCTTCCTATTTAAAGTGTTCTGAATAATTCATTTATCAACGCCGAGGTCTTCCAGCCATAACACATAACAGTTGTTTATAGGGGGCTTTGTCTGCACAACATCTAGAGTCACATCAGGACTGGTATTGACTTGTGGCAATGCATACTCGTGGTGGCTTTGTAGTGCTGCCCCACTGTGAGACCAGATCGCTGGTGCCATGACCAGACATTCCATGGATTAAAATTATTCTGATACTGAGCAAACCAGTCCTTGCCCTATGCTATTAATGTTGATGTGGTGACAAGTATCAATTTTCTATGTCATTGGTTTGACTCTGGTGAGGTTCAAACCCACGACCTCCCTGCACAAGAAACCAGCCAGCGCTCTAACCAAATTTGTCATTCCTCCCAGTGGTTATTATATATCAGCGTTACTGATAATTTGGGTTAGAGTGCAACTGTTGGATAGGGATGCTATTCTGATTTTTTTTTTAAAAGAGTGGTCAGTGGCATGTTCATACACACCAATGACTTATGAAATTGATACTACTGGCTCTCGGCATTAATAGGATATGACAAGGACTGGTTAGCACAGTATCAGGTTAACATGACTGTGGGGGATATTGGGTCAATGTGATGGTGGCCTGGTCTCCCAGTAGGGCTGCACTATAAAGTTGACATGAGTGTGCACTGTCTCAAGTCGGTACCCCGTCCTGATATGAGCTTAGATGTTGCTAGGACGTAAAACAACAACAAAAAACATATCCGCACCCAGTGCCCCATTATGACCCGACTGCAGGGTATATATATGGCTCTTGTAGTATATCGATCTGTGCGAGTCGATCGATGTTGGTTCAGAATGATTGGTTCCCTCCTACCTCCTCTCACACGTGACCGCCGCCACGGAAGGGCAGTGGTCGGCGGTCGGCGGGCGGCGCACCTGGCATTCACATTCACAGGGGAGGCGTTTGTCTGCAGGATCTGTTGAATTAGTGGAGGCTAATTGCTCCACTCGATGTCACGAGGTAAGCTTATAATCAGTCATGTGGACCGTGTGCTAATTGGGGCCGACCTCAGAACCCAGGTTTGATTGCCTTTCCTGCCAACTCCTGACAAGCAGCAGTCGTGGCAGGTTGAGTACTTTGATCAGTGAAGGCTGCTCAGTAAGGTTGGTTGGTTTTTGGTGTTGTTCGTCCTGGCAACATCTCAGGTCATATCAGGACGGGCGCAGTGAGGTGTTGTGGAATACGCTAGCCTACGAATCTGGCATAAGACTGGGAATTGGGTTGGAAAGTTTGTTTGCTTGTTGGGGGTTTTACAACCTGGCAATATCTAAGGTCATATCAGGACGGGTACCGACTTGTGACTGTGCACTCGTCGCGACATTATAATGCTGCCCCACTGGGAAATCAGGCTGCCAGCACCATGCCCTGATATCCCACTCAGTCACATTATCCTGACACTGAGCTAACCAGTCCTTGCCCTGTGCTATTCATGCTGAGTGCCAAGCTAAGAAACGACAAGCATCAATTTTGTATGTCATGTATTGTGGAACAAACTAGCCTAGGAATCTGGTATAAGAGTTCTTAAAGCCTAGGTCACACCTACCCGGATCAGGGGCCGGACGAGCTCCAACCCGTGATCCGGCGTGGGCCGTGGCAACCCGGCATCATCCGTGACTCATCCGTGGCTGGTCCTTGGTGATCCGTAGCTGGTCCTTGGTGATCCGGCATCGTCCGGGGTCAGCCCCAAATGTTTTAAAATGTTTAAAACATCTGGGGCGATCCGGGGAATATTGCAATCCGGGGTTAACCGGCATCATCCGTGTGATCCGTGATTCATCCGGGTAATCCGTGTGTTGTCCGGGTCATTTTATACTCCGGACTTTCCAGGGGTCGTCCGGGAGCTGATCCGGGACTAATCCATGGTTGTGGACCATGGCTCGTCCGGGTAGGTGTGGGAGCGAGGCAAAAACGACCAAAAATAACAATTTTTATCCGGGGTAGTCCAGGGGTGGTCCGGCTTAAAATCCGGGGCTAGTCCGGGTAGGTGTGACTTGGGCATTAGACTGGGAATTGGGTTGGGAAAGTTTGCTTTTGGGAATTTTAAGTCCTGGCAACATGTATGATCATATCAGGACTGGTACTGACTTGTGACAGTGCGCACTCATGGCAATTTTATAGTGCTGCCTCACTGGTAGACCAGACCACTGGCACCATGACCTGTTTTCCCATTCAGTTACATTATCTTGATACTGAGTTAACCAGTCCTTGCCATATCCTATTAATGACAAGAGCCAGGCTAGGTAATACTATTATTACTAGTGACAAGTATCAATTTTGTAAGTCATTGGTTTGACATGTCCGGTGTTGTCTAACTCCTACCATCTGCACGGGAAGTCTGCGCTTTCACCGATTCGGCCACCTCATCTGGTTGGTTGGAAAGTCCGAATACAATCAACCATAATGACAATCCGTCAACATATTTGATCATATCAGTTGTTGGGAGATAGCAGTTATCGGATAATATGCCTATCTGTTTGTAATTTTGCAAAGGGTCACCTTTAAGTATGTTTATCGTTGATAGGACTGTCAATCCCGGTGCTATCATATCTAGGCCATTGCTAGTTGGTCTTAGTTTGTGATATTTTTCTGTTTATTATTTCTATGGTATAAGCAATGTAGATCTGTGTTATTTTTAAATGGGGAAAGCACCTCATAAGTATTGTACTTCAGCTTTCTCCTTTTTCATGTGAAAAAAATTACTGATATCAACTTGTGTGTACATTGATCATGTGGAAATAAATAGTTTATTATTATTATTATTATTATTATTATTATTATTATACAATAGTACTTGTCTTGAATAGACAATTCTGCATCTAGACCTATGTTGATGTTATTAGCAGGTCTCATAACATCAGTGGGAGTTGAGCGTCAGTCTCCTGTTTTGGGAGATCGGGGATCCGAACCCATGGGTTTGTGGGTTCGAACCCTTGTCGAGTCAAACCAATGACTTTAAAAATTGATACTTGTCGCTTCCTAGTCAGGCTCTCGGCATTATTAGGATAGGGCAAGGACTGGTTGGCTCAGTGTCAGGATAATGTAACTGAGTGGGATATCAGGTCATGGTGGTGGTGGCCTGGTATTCCAGTTTGGCAGCACTATAAAGTCACCATAAGTGCGCACTGTCACAAGTCGGTACCCGTCCTGATATGACCATAGATGTTTATAGGACGCAAAACAACAACAAACAGACAAACCGCACTGGAATCGGAAGTCTTTTAAATGGTTTACGTCCATAAGTAATTTAATGCTTACAATTACATACGTACAGACTCTGCACTTTTTTTTATACCATGCACCCGTACGGTTCACCAAACACGACATGTATCTTCTACAGGATCCTTCGTGGAAACCAGTATCGTGGGAGTGGAATGAGAAATAGTGTGTCTAGAGTTGGAATCGAGCCCACACTTCTTGCCATTCCAGGGCTAGCACCCTGACCATTAAATTGGCTAGGCTCCCTGATGCAGTGACCAGTCGGGATGGCCGAATGAGTTGAGCGTCCGTCTCCTGTTTTGGGAGATCGTGGGTTCGAATCCATGTCGAGTCAAACCAATGACATAAAAATGTATACTTGTCGCTTCCTAGCCTGGTGCTCAGCACTATTAGTATAGGGCAAGGACTGGTTGGCTCAGTGTCAGGATAATGTGACTGAGTAGGATATCAGGTCATGGTGCTGGCAACCTGATCTGTCAGGGGGCAGTACTATAAAGTCAAAATGAGTGCGCAGTGTCACAGGTCGGTACCCGTCCTGATATAACCTTAGATGCTGCTAGGACTTAAAACAACAACCAGCAACAACCCTGATGCAGTCACCCTATCCATCCCTACATGTCTATGTGGTTCATTCCCTGAGAGGTCAGTGCAGACTACTAGTACCTCATTACCAACTGATGGTTAATAATTTTCCCTTTCAAGTTTTAATTCACACTATATAGGTCACTCTCCTCAAAACTGAATGTTTCCGGAATATTTACGCTCACCTTCCAGCCCGTGGGACCTTCCTGATATGATCTTAGATGTTGCTAGGACGTAAAACAACAACAAGCAAAAAACAAATCCAGCCTGTGGAGATGACAAGTGTGAACAGATAATATTCTGTGACAGCAGATTGTGTGAATGCAGTTACTGTATCTGTTGTAATTAACATGTGGCAATAGGGAGATCGTTAAATGGTTGAATGATTTTGCACTTGATCAATAGTATTCCCATTTAAAATTAAGGTACTATAATCGACCGAATGTACATAGTTTGCTGGGCAAGTACGATATAACTTCAGTGTATTGGTCTAATGAATTTATGTAAAGACCGGACCTGGTGACCTAATTGGTAGAGCGCAGACTTCCCGTTCGGAAGGTTGGGAGTTTGAAAACCTGGCTGAGTCAAACCGATGACTTACAAAATTTATACTTGTCACTACCTAGCCTGGCATTCAGCATTACTAGGATAGCGCAAGGACTGAATAGCTCAGTATGAGGATAATGTGACTGAGTGGGATATCGGGTCATGGTTCCGGCGACCTGATGTTCCAGTGAGGTCATAGATATTGTTAGAACATAAAACCTCAACAAACATTTATATGAAGTGATTTTAAATTACAAAACATAAAAATATAAAAATGAAACAAAAGAGATTCCCAGCAAGTTGCGCTCCGAATTCACCCACTCAAGTTCGAATTCCATGCACTAAATACGCCCCCCCCGCCACCCCCCCCCCCCCCCCCCCCCCCGCACACACACACATATACAATTGTGGCTGGTGTCGTGCTGCATACCATGTTTCTACATCGTATGAACTGGATCTGTCACGTGAGGAATGTTTCCTCGACTGATCGCAAATCACGTCCGCACAAACTAGGTGAAGGTAGCATGTCGGCTTACTACAAGTAGGTCCTGTCTTCAGCAGACAACTGGGCATTCAGACCAATGTTGTCCCGACATAGCTGGTGTCCTCTCCATCAGTGAGAGACCGGGCGCGGTGGTCGAATCGGTAGAGCGCGGGCCAGAGATCGGGAGTTCGGATCCTGGTCGAGTAAAACCAATGACTTATAAAATTGATACTTGTCGCTTCCTAGCCTGGCGCTTGGCATTAATAGGATAGGGCAAGGACTGGTTAGCTCAGTGTCAGGATAGTGTGACTGAGTGAGATATCAGGGCATGGTACTTGCCACCTGATTTCCCAGTGGGGCAGCACTATAAAGTTACCATGAGGCTCATGATGATGGGTGTGCACTGTCACAAGTCGTTACCCGTCCTGATATGACCTTAGATGTTGCCAGGATGTAGAATTCCAGCAACCATCAGGGAGTCCTTCAAATGAAACAAAGACAGTTTGTACATTGCGAAGTTATTCTCACATGGCAGAGATTCTCTGATCACATGGATCGCTGAAGACAGGTACTGCTGTAATGGGCATTTCCGCCTCATGACCATGTCTACATGCATTCAGATCATATTCCATTGGCCCATGCTTCACACTGAATGAGTGGTGTTCACGTGAAAATTATGGGTAAATTGGCCATCTGGAAAGAAACCCCGCCCACACCTAGTGGCCACATTACTCACTCCAGTTTCCTGACAACGCCAAGCAAGCTTTTGCAGATCTATCTGTGCATTTGTGTGAACCCACATGGGGGTTCCTGTAAGAAAGCATGCGCTGCAATGCACTTAGGCTTATTTGTTTATTGCAGTTTTACGTTCTAGTAGCATCTCAGGATAGGTACCGATTTGTGACGGTGTGCACTCACCGCAACTTTATAATGCTGCCCCACTGGTCAACCAGGCCATCGGCACCATGACCCGATTTCCCACAGTCACATTATCCTAATAGTGAGCTAACAGTCCTTGCCCTATCCTTGTAATGCTGAGTGCCAGGCTAGGTAGTGACAAGTATAAATTGTGTAAGTCATTGGTTTGACTCGACCAGGAATCAAACTCCTGACCTTCCGCATTTGAATGTTGATACTCGTTGCTCAGCATTACTAGGATGAGGGCAGGTGTTCAGCATTACTAGGATGAGGGCAGTTGCTCAGCATTACTAGAATGAGGGCAGGTGCTCAGCATTACTAGGATGAGGGCAGGTGCTCAGCATTACTAGGATGAGGGCAGGTGCTCAGCATTACTAGGATGAGGGCAGGTGCTCAGCATTACTAGGATGAGGGCAGGTGCTCAGCATTACTAGGATGAGGGCAGGTGCTCAGCATTACTAGGATGAGGGCAGGAGTGGTTAGCTCAGTGTCAAGATGAGGCGTGCGGGATATTCTGTTACGATGCCAGCTGCATAGTATCCCAATAGGACAGCACTGCCAAGTCGCCATGGGTGCGCACTTGTTGAAAGTCGGTACTCGACCTGATATGACTAAATAGTATTAGTAGAACGCAGCCCTGTCCGGTCATCACCACCCCCCCCCCTCCACCCCACACCCAAAACCAGTAAGCCAAAAAGAATCATGAGCGCTTTGAGTATTGTCCGCCTTTTTCAATATCTGGATGGCGTGGGTGGACATGAGGAGCGTGTGTGTGTGTGTTGGTGGGGGAGGGGGTCATATATAGTTTAAGACAAATATAAAAATACAAATATAATTCGTATGCTGTCTAGATCAAAACTTGCTGAAAGGCATATTGTCCCCGTCCCCACCCTCTTTAAGGTTGCATACTCCAATGGTTTTGAGTTTGGTTCATATTTGTTTAGATACATATATTAAGTTGATCATTTTTCTACTCTATTTTATTTTGAAGGGTCACCTTTGGCGATACATTATTTGAAGTGAAATTACACTAATTAATGTTGGTGTGCACACAGAAATCTTGGACACCATAAGCCTCGGCAGTGTCAGTGACCGGTTCTGTTAAATTAAGTTAACATTCCTTTTGTGTAGCAACACACGTCTAATAAGTGTACCAGTGTTGAAGTTAGATATGTAGGACAAAATGTAGGGAAGTGGTTTTTTGTTTGGTTTACTTTTTTTTTGTTGCACTTTCATCGTACTATGCAGTTTTAAAGCTGTATAGTCTGATGAAGGCATCAGCTTTTTTAAACAAAAGCAATTGTCCACATTTTATTCTAGATACCTAACTTAGGTATGTGTGCACATATTAAGCATTTGTCGCTGCATAGAAGGGAATACTAAGTAAATTTAATAGAACCTGTTACTACATAAGCCTATGGGCTATGGCGTCAGAGTTTTGGTATGCTAGCAAAATTAATTTGACTTGTTTACACATCAAATATCTCAAAAGTTAGCCATTTAAAATAAAAGTTACTTCAAACTAAAGAAATGTAGATTGTAACAATCACCCTACTATATTCATTAATAAAAATGACAGAAGCTCAAGACTATCGGACTATGAAACTTTAATGTTGACAGTAATGATTGACCCCCTAGGCGGCAGTGTCGAGTGATCTGTCAATAAAGCAACAAGACGTGACTGACTGCTCATAACACTGTCTATGTGAGCACCGAGTGTTAGCTGTCATGGCCAGCGCACTCGTAAAGGCCCAGTCACACCTTACCGGATTGGAGAAACGGACAGAAACCGGACACTGTCCGGTGAAATATGGCAATGTACGGTTTATATACGGTTGGTGTCCGTTATCTGTCCGGCGGTGTCCGGTACAAGTTTTGAACATGCACAAAACTTGTACCGGACACAGCCGGACTGACTTGTACGGTTGGTGTCCGGTTTAAGTCTGTTTTGTCTGGTTTATATCCGTTACTCATTCGTTAGATGTCCGGTTTGTATCCTGAAGAGTCCATTGACAGTTCTGCGGGAATTCGGTCCGTCGGTTTTTGGCGCGTCCGTGAACAGTCTGGTATGTGTCCGGTCCGTCCATTAGACATTCGGTTGTCGTCCGGTTATCGTCCGGTGGCTATTCGTTAATATACCTTCCTTGTCCGTTTAGTGTTCGTTTCGTTCGGTACATTTCAGTACATTTCGGTACATTTTGATACATTTTGATACTGAACACCACCGGACTAGAAAATTCTTTGTCCGGTTGTGTCCGGTACTCAATCCGGTAAGGCCTGACCGGCACTTAACTGTCAGTGATAAACTGTCAGTGATAAATAACAGGTATTCAGGGCGCATCAGCACTGCACTGTACATAACTACACACCAGGCATGCAAGAGTATCGTCAATTACTGACTGCGTTATGAACCAGGGGCAGTATGCATGAAGCAGTGTTAGTGACCCTATCCTGGGGATAGTATCTATCACCCGAAAAGTATGTTGTTTTGGTCTTTTTTGGGGGGTGGGGTTTAAAAAGAAAATTGTGATTTCATCGTACAATGCAGTTTTAATGTTGACCATAATGATTGACCCCTAGGTGGCAGTGTCAAGTGATCTGTCAATAAAGTAACAAGACATGCCCCACTGCTCATAACACCGTCTTCTGTGTGAGCACCGAGTGTTAACTGTTACGGCCAGTGCACCTGTCACTGTCAGTGATAACTGACAGCATTCAGGGCGCATCAGCACTGTGCTGTACATAAGTACACACCAGGCCTGCAAGAGTGTGTTGATATCATCGAGCCTAGGTGGTGTAATGGTTAGCACACTGGCCCAGAATGCAAAGAGATGTGGGTTCGAGTCCCGCTCTAGGCGCAATATTTCCCATTTTCATCACCCCCACGACACTGGTGCTGTGATCAGGATCCTGTACAAGCTACACGCTGTATGGTTGTTGAACCTACCCTGTGTATGTATGTGTTAGTGCATTGCCTGTATGTAATTGTAAGCATTAAATGACCATTTAAAAGACTTACAATTCCAGGGGGACGAGTGTAGTAGTCTGCACTGACCTCTCAGGTAAGTGACCACATAGACAGGTAGGCATGGGTAGTGTGTTGATATCATGGAGCCTAGATGGTGTAATGGTTAGCACACTGGTCCAGAATGCAAAGAGATGTGGGTTCGAGTCCTGCTCTAGGCGCAATATTTCCCATTTTCATCACCCCATGACACTATCCATCATTTTAGCATACATAACCAGCTCTCAGACTCATTGTACCATTTTAAGAGTGATATCAAAGCAATCTTATGGGCCCTCATCCCTTAGTGCTACCGGTAAAAACATTGTGAATATATTAGTGTTCCTATGTACTTGTTGTGGTTAATATATCTTTCTGCTTATTTTTGTACATTTCAGAGCTTTACAAAGTCCCACCGGTGAAAGTACAGAGTATTGATGATTGGACGAACGCGGAGGATGGTATGTTATGCCTGCATGAGCTGGTCTGTTATTTATGTTTGTTTGTGGAGTTAGCATGGGACTCATTGGTACTTGTTGCATTAGGTTTTTATGCTACATGTGGTGTGGTAGTTTTGAGGTCAGCATGAATTGTGGTTTTGTTCAAGTTAGAGTTTTCTTTTTAATGTACGGCAGGTCATCGCTTAACGTTGTTGATAGGTCCTTGGGAAGTGCGACTTTATCTATCTTTAAGCTTTGTTGGTTGTTGGAGTTTTATCTCCTGGAAACATCTAAGGTCATATCAGGACGGGTTAACTTTAAGCGAAATGACGTAAAGCGAAAGCAATTTTACCATAGGGTCAATGACATAAACATAGTTCAGTTCCTAGGGTATATTCCTAGTCATACAAACATCACCAAACTTCGAAATAAAGACTCAAAGCACTTCTGATATTAAACATTGAAGTATGTGGGTGCTGTACGTATATTTCAGAAAGATTAATAAAAACAAAAACTAATACAATAATTATTTACTCAATTCCCTGTACTGTACTGTACAGTATTGGTGAATCAGTGAGTAGCAGAGGGAGGATACTGCAGCCCTGCATAGTCATCATCACTGGTGCACCAGATGCGGTGGCCGAATTGGTAGAGCGCAGGCTTTCCATGTGGAATATCGAGAGTTAGAAAGTAGAATCACAGCCAAGTCAAACAACTGACTTACAAAATTGATACTTGTCGCTTCCCAGCCTGACGCTCAGCATTATTAGGATAGGGCAAGGATTGGTTAACACAGTGTCAGGATAATGTGACTGAGTGGGATATCAGGTCATGGCGGCCTGCTCTCTCAGTGGGAAAACACTATAAAGTCGCCATGAGGACGCACTGTCACAAGTCGGTACCCGTCCTGATATTACCTTAGATAGGGCAAGGATTGGTTAACGCAGTGTCAGGATAATGTGACTGAGTGGGATATCAGGTCATGGCGGCTTGCTCTCTCAGTGGGGAAACACTATAAAGTCGCTATGAGGACGCACTGTCACAAGTCGGTACCCGTCCTGATATTACCTTAGATGTTGTCAGGACATAAAACTCAAACAAACAAACAAAACACCATCACTGGTGATGGGTAAAGGCGAGTCTGGGTTTTGATCATGATCACTGAAGGGTAGAGAAGTACCATGGTCAGCATCATTATCACAGAAGGTGAGGGTGGGAATGTTGCAAGAAATTCATGAGGGGCCTGGTGTTGCCTCAGTTCGGGGTGTTGCCTCAGTTCGGGCTGATACTGCTCCAACTTCTTGGTTGGGTTTGGGTGTAAAAAAACATGTCCAAAGTTTGTTGTCATGCAGTTTTTCTTCTGTTTGTATAATTCCTTGTGGCAGTTGTATCCACTCATTATTATCCTATTTGCTTTTGAACTTATCTTTCTTTGAGGATTTTTGTAAGTGAAAATGGCCATTGGTTTAAAAAAAGTTTTCCCCTTATCAAGATTATGATGAACTGATTTTTAGGGAAACATCGTTAAGTGAGGACCTACTGTATACTATATATATATATTTAATATTTTATATATAAATATCTACATCTATTATATATAATAGTTATGTATATTTATATAATATATATCTGGACGCACTTTGTTGCGGTTTTAATGTTTTAATGCAAAACTACGGTACTTTATATGAGATTTTGATTTAATGAAATTAACCATATCCCAGCCAAACTAAACCAAAGACTTACAAAATGTGTACTTGGTGCTACCTATCTTGGAGCACATCGTAATTAGGATGGGACTTGGACTAGTTTGATCAGTATTGTATAACATGACTGAGTCAGCTATTGGAGTCATGGTGCTGATGTGGGCAGTACTATAAAGTAGTCATCAGTGCAAGTCGAAACCCGTCCTGATATGACCTTAGATATTGTTACAGTGTAGAAATCCAAAACAACAAAAACATCAAATTTGACCAAATTGTCCACATGGTTTGCTGTTGGGATGGATACATGTCTACGTAGCCTCCCGCTGCGCATGTTCACTGTGACTGCGCGCGCATTGTAAGAAGCCGGGACAGAGTGGCACATGACTGGCAGAATAGAGGGTATGCACTGACGTCACGCTAAACGTAAGTGCGGCCATTGTGGCGATAGTACCCGCAATAACAAACCCAACAAACTCAATGCATTGTCAATGGCCGTGAGCAATCTTCATACAGAAAATGTGAAATATCTCTAAAATTACACCACCTAGAAACAAACCGCTTGGCACACATATAGAAAACAAATTCAATGAAAAGATTATATTAAATTTATACGGTTAGGGTTCTGCATTTCTATTAATTTAGAATAAAATTGACATGTTGCACTGCAGGTATCGGCAAACTCAATGCATTGTCAATGGCCGTGAGCAATCTCCATACAGAAAAAGTGAAATATCTCTAAAACTACACCACTCAGAAACAGACCGCTTGGCACACATATAGAAAAGAAATTCAACGAAAAGATTATATTCAATTTATGCGGTTAGGGTTCTGCATTAATATTATTTTTGAATAAATTTGACGTGTTGCACTGCGCGTATCGTCAAACTCAGTGCACTGTCAATGGCCGTGAGCAATCTTCATACAGAAAAAGTTAAATATCTCTAAAACTACACCACCTAGAAACAAACCGTGTGGCACACATATAGAAAACAAATTCAACGAAAAGATTATATTAAATTTATAAGGTTAGGGTTCTGCATTTCTATTAATTTTGAATAAAATTGACATGTTGCACTGTGCATATCGGCAAACTCAATGCACTGTCAATGGCCGTGAGCAATCTTCATACAGAAAAGGTGAAATGTCTCTAAAACTACACCACCTAGAAACAAACCGCGTGGCACACATATAGAAAACAAATTCAACGAAAAGATTATATTAAATTTATACGGTTAGGGTTCTGCATTTCTATTAATTTTGAATAAAATTGACATGTTGCACTGCGCGTATCGGCAAACTCAATGCATTGTCAATAGCCGTGAGCAATCTTCATGCAGAAAAAGTGAAATATCTCTAAAACTACACCACCTAGAAACAAACCGCTTGGCACACATATAGAAAACAAATTCAACGAAAAGATTATATTAAATTCATAAAGTTAGGGTTCTGCTTTTCTATTAATTTGGAATGAAACTGAAAGAATAATCATCTATGTTACTGCAACCGACAGGTTGTTTACTGGTTGAAATCGATCATCTATGTTACTGCAACCGGCAGGTTGTTTACTGGTTGAAATCGCCACAATGGCCGCGCTTCCGGTTGATGACGTCACGGGAATACCCTCTATAGTGACTGGTCACTTGGTCTGGCATGTGGCGTGAACCTCTGGACCCCCCAGATCATATATATGCTGCTCAGCTGCTGACACCACAGCGACCTTCCAACAGAGCGTAGTGGCGGTGTGGTGTTCCCCGTCTTATTCGCCCAGTTACCACTGTATCTACACTGTGTAACATAGTTTTTTGCCCAGTTACACTATCCACATTGTGTAACATTTTTTTTTACCCAGTTACCACCATATCCACGCCATGTATCATATTTGTTTTTACCTAGTTACCACTGTATCCACACCATGTAGCATAGATTTTTTTTATCCAGTTACCACTGTATCCACACTGCATAGTATTTTTTTTTCACCCAGTTACCACTGTATCCACATTACATAACATATTTTTTTGACACAGTTACCACTGTATCTACAACGCATAACATAGATGTTTTACTCAGTTACCACTGAATCCGCACTGCGTAACAGTTTTCCCCCCAGTTACCACTGTATCCATACTGCATAGCAGTCTTTTTACCTAGTTACCTCTATATCCACACTGCATAACATAGGTGTTTACCCAGTTACCCCTATATCCACCCCGTGTAACATAGTTTTCAAGTATGTAGATTCTGTATTAGTATTATATATTTTGTCATGTTTAGTTTTAAAGTTGCAGAATACGATGGCTTGGGGTTTCTGTAATATTTAAACAAATGGGTTTATTAAATTGACGTATTCCTTTTGTGCATCAATAAATGTTTTAATAAATGCACCAATATCTAAGTTGGACATGTAGAATCAAAATCTAGGCGAGTGTTTTTTATATCGAAATTTGTGAGGTTTGATCGCATTATGCAACTTTAAGCATGTAGATTTCGTCATGGTTATTTTAAGCATATATTTGATAGTATTGCCTGTTTTGTTGTGTCAATTTAGATTTAAGGGTAGTGTGGAATGAAATCTCATGTAGACTTGTATGCACAACAGAGAGCTCGGCACCTGTGTTGTCCCACAGCACTCTGATCCCAAAAGCTAATTAATATAAATTACCATATTTAGACCCCTTCCAATTTATGGGTGTCAACTTTTGATACGTTGTTTGTGGGGTGTTCCGCAAATGAACCCCACTGAAAAGCTTTCTATTGCAGTTTGTTTTGGGCCAGGCCCCAAAATCAACTAGGTTGACTCGACTAATATGAATGAGCCATGTCGACAGAACTTGATGGTGTTAAAGTTGCATAGTCCGATAGTTTTGAGTGTCTTTTATCTTTTTTTTTAGATAAATATATTAAATTGTCTGTTATAATCTACCTCACTTTAGTTTGAAGTAACTTTTATTTTAAATGGCTAACTTTTTTTATATTTGAAGTGCAAACATGTCAAATTAATTTTGGCAAGCATATCAAAACTCTGACACCATAAGGTCCAGCAGAAGGTAATAGAATCTATTAAATTGCCTCAGAATGCCATTCTATGTGGCGACAAAATGCACCAGTATCTAAATTGAATATGTAGAATAAAATCTAGATCAACGTTTTGGTTTTGAAAATTTGATGCTTTCATCAGCCTATGCAGCTTTATTCACCGGCATCGTACTAAAATGCAATAGTGTTAGTGCTAATGCAAGTGTTTATGAGCAATACGACTTCGTGAGTGTTCTCATAGTGAGCGAGTATGAAACTATGATCTACCATTTATTACCTTATAAAAGTTTACATAGATCATTAAGCGAGCCGCACTAATTTGAATATATGTCTGTAATTACTTTTAATGACTGATGTTAATTCGCTTTTTAACGATTCATGTTAACTACTCGTGTTGTGTGACTGAGTGAGTGAGTGAGTGAGTGAGTGAGTGAGTGAGTGAGTGAGTGATTTAATGTCAAATCTGCGCCCTAGATAATTTCTCTGCTCTACTCTTATTTCTCGTGGTTGCACTCAACTGAATAACGTATTGCAGGTTCCGTACAGGGCCTGGAAAATCCTTAAAAGTCTTGGACTTCATTTACCCCATTTCAAAGCCTTGAAAAGCCTTGAATTTAACCTATTTTAGTTAAAATAGTCTTGAAAAGCCTTGAATTCCATTAAACTGTCCCCACTGATCTAAATTAGTCCGAAATCGCCATTCACCATTGTTTTGATTTGTTCCTGAAATCCAAATGAAAATAGTCTTGAATTCCTATCAAAAAAAGCCTTGAAAAGCCTTGAGATGGCCTTGAATTCAATTTCTTCACATGTGTACTGACCCAGACTTACTTGGAAGTCTTGCTGTCGACGGTTGTGGATATTTATACCGCAATGTAACACTGTTACATGTGCACCGATAGGCTTCTACACATGTTTTCTTCCCTGCTCAGTTTCTTGCTTCACAAACACACTTTCTATGTTCGTAGATGTGTTACTGTTGGCTTCTCCGAAATGTATTTATAACTTGATAATACTAGCTTTGTGAGGAGACTCATTATCATTGTCATTATCATCAGCATCATCATCACCATCATCGCCATCATCATCATAGTTTTGTGTGCCAATATGGAACATCCTCCTCGTCTCTGCCAATATGAATCACCATTAATTATCGTCATGTCGTATCAGTTCAGTGTGCTAATAATATGAATCACCATCACCATCATTCTCGTCTCATTTTTGTGTGGTAATATGACTAAACCTGAAAGACCAGAGCAAAGCTAGTGCTGCCCGTCCCATTCCCATCCACTCTAATCCGCCATCAGAGATGATGCTTATGATAATAATAATAAAAATAATAATTAAAAAATAAAAATATTAATAATGCACGTTGCTTCATCCACCCCTTCTCTCATACAACACCAAAGCCTGGCTTGTTTGCTGTTCTCTCTCCTAACGCCTCCTCTATGGGAGACTGCCTCTCGTCCTATCCTAGCGTCAGCCACAAGGTCAGCCAGGGTCAGCTTTCATCCCTGATGGCAGTCAATATATAAGCACGCCAGGGGGCTTTGGTGTATGTTTCACAGGGCCGAGCCCTGGTTGGTAAGGCTGGCCCCATCATGGCACGTGCTGAATACAACCAGGAACCAGCAAGTTGGAAATGTAATAAACAATTAATATCCATGTCTTTTTTTTTTAACCCTTTGGGGGCCAGGAGCGCCTAAACGCACCCACAAGTTCCATGCGCTTACAGCCCGGGAGTGCCTGTAGTTGAATTGCATTTCTAGAAATATTTTCATGAAAGTTTGTAGGTCATATCAGAAATACAGTGATACCCGATTGCGGGTACATTCAGGCGCTCTCAAACTCTGCCTACGAAACTCGTGGGCGCTCCTGGCCCCAAAGGGTTAAAGGTAGATTTCATGGCTTTTACTAGTGCTGACGCTAACCACTTGGAACTTCCCAACATTTACACTGGATCTGGATCATGTCATATACACATTATAGTTAACATGTACACATTTTAGAATTCCTGAGGACATATGTACCATCTCTAAAACAACAACAACAAACGAACAAACAAAATCTGGTTTTGTTACCTATGTTTTTTTTCTCTTAACTGTCTTTCACACATTAGTTTCTAAACGGGGCGACAGAATAAATTCTACTCATTTTTCGTTGTGAATATGACCCTTCGCTGGTAAAATGGTGTTTATTCATCATCAATCAACCATTCAAATTATTTGAAAAGAAAGCGAGAGTTTTGCTTTAGAATTTAATTTTGTTTAAGCCACACAATTAAATTCTGTTGAGCTGTTTATGTATTTCTAAACTACTGTTTATGTATTTCTAAAATTACTGTTTATGTATTTCTAAAACTACCGTTTATGTATAATTTCTAAACTACTAGAACCCCCCATTTTCTGTAAACTGCTGGTTGGTACCTGACTGTCTGGATGAATAGCATTTTCCTGCTGCCTACATGTGTTATATATATATATGTATATGATAATGCAAGCAACGATGAGTGCATTATTGTGACTTCCTTATGTTCTCGGATGCTTGTCGGGCCCTAGATAAGGACGGTGATGCACCTATCAGAAAGGAGCCCCTGCCCGGGCAGAATGGAGGGTCATCCGGAGGTATGTCAAGGTCACTTTACCAAAGCGCAAAGGTCAAAGGTTTAACATAACGACCGTCACTCTGTATTAGAGTGTCAAAGAGAGAAGTGTGTATGTGTGTGTTGGAGGAGGGGGTGTGGGGGTAGGTGCATATGGTTGATGGTACTATTGGTAGTTGAATGTGATTCAAATGGGTTCAGTAAGATTAAATGCGAAATGTTTGGTTTTATGTAAACAGCATGTTTCCTATGCGGCTCTACTGCCTGATTGGGTTGGGATAATTTATGTTGACAGAATTGCATGCGAGTATATTGTGGGGCATGATGCATATTATTATTTTAAAATCTGTCTGTCAAGATTTGGCTGAAATGGACTCTTATTAAGTGTTGAATTGTGTTTGATTGCTGTGATGAGATCTAATTGTTATGACTTGACTGACCTAGTTCGATAAAACAATATTAAGGTATATTTCAGTTTCTGGTTTGAAAGATCTAAGTGGCCCACTTAGCTGTCGATTCCTAGGGGCTTTTTTCTTTTCTTGATCACTTTCATCTCTAAATTTTGATAGAAAATTTGGGATCACATTACATACAGCATAGCTTTATTTTATAGCATATGAGGACTTATATCAGATGGTTTGCAGTGTTTGTATCATAGTGTATACATTCCAAACCAAAGGGGGCACTGTATTGTGTACACGGTCAAATATGAGGTCACTTTGCTTTTTAGGAAAGCCTGTGGTATGTGCTGTCCCGTCTGTGGGAAAGTGCAAATGAAAGACCCCTTGCTGCTTATCGGAAAGAGTAGCCTATGTGGCGGCAGTGGGTTTCCTCCAAAGAAATGTCAGAATGACCATATGTTTGATGTCCAATAGCCAATGATAAAAATCAATGTGCTCTAGAGGCGTTGTTAAATAATAGCTTTACTTTTACTGTTTAGGACCTCTAGGTATTGCAGACTTAACCATATATATGTGTAGAGTACGAATCCATGCTTATATAGTATTCAATTATAATGTAGACTTAGCTTATGATACTTATAGTTGTATTATTTTTGTTTTAAGATACACCCTTTCTTCCACTGTGTCTTTTACCGTGGTTGTTTTATTTAATCGATGACCCCTTACTTAGTCTGTCCGTCTTTCGTTTGAAGTGGTGCTCCGACATAAGCAGGATAAGAAAAAGTCAGTAAAAACAAGAAAATCCTTTATAGGTATGTCTTCTATTATATCCCAAAAAAGCACGCAACCTAATAACTGCCTATTCTCCCCCCCCCCTCCCCTTATTTTTTTTTTTTTTTAAGATGAGCTAACCCTCGGTGCATGGATGCAAACCAATACTGGATTTGTCTGGTTAATATAGATACCACAAAGCTCACTCTAACTACAGTTGCACGTGTTAAATATGAACCTCCCTGCTATTTTAACCCTGTCAGCCCTGAAATAATTTCAATTGTTTTAAGTCCATGGACTCCCTAACTGAATTGTTACATAACTGTAGTTGAATTGCATTTCTAGAAATTGTTTCCCGAAAATTTGTGTTAGAAATACAGTGCTACCTGATTGCGGGCGCATTCAGGCGCTCCTGGACATGGTGCACATTTAGGTGCTTCCGGCCTTAAATCGTTAAGAGTAATTTGAGGAATTCCTGTTCTAGATTGATATTAACCATTTATAAGTAACCTTTATCCAAGCATGAGCTATGATTCCATTCGCTGTTTTATATTGCCGGGCCTCGGGTCATTTATCAACTAAGTACTCCCATTTAACTTTTTTTTTTTAAATTTTATGCATGGTATATATGGTTTTGATACAGAGCTTGGTCAATTCCTAACAAATAGTGATTTTTAACATTCTCAAAAATTTGAAGCCATACAGATAGTATGCTTCTTCATTCTACACCTCACCCCAACCCTAAACCGGTGGTCCGCACCTGGTTCATCAAAGGCTGTGGTATGTGCTGTCCTGTCTGTGGGAAAGTGCATATAAAAGACCCCTTGCTGCTTATCGGAAAGAGTAGCCTATTTGGCGGCAGCAGGTTTCCTCTAAAGAAATATGTCAGAATGACTATATGTTTGACGTCTAATTGCCGATGATAAAAATCAATGTGCTTTAGAGGCGTCGTTAAATAAAACAAACTTTCACCCCAACCTAGTAACCAACAATGAAAGCTTACTCTAAAAATGTACCTAATACAAGTGAAAGGTTGCATAATTCGATGGTTTTTGAGATTCTACCATATTTTTTACATAAAGATATTAGGTTCCTTGCCATGAAAATTTCCTGCTGATCGGTTCTATCTCACGCCTTTTTAGGTCTGACCTATTCTCATCTCTGCTATATACATGGATGAAAATTTCCCACCGCTCGGCAGTGTCCCGACATTTGGGCAATGACCTGCCTTTTTATGTCTGACCTGTTCTCATCTCTGCTCTGTACATGGATAAAAAAATTCCAGCCAATCGGCAATGTCCCAACATTTGGGCAATGACATGCCTTTTTAGGTTTGACCTGCTCTCATCCCTGTTATAATCTACTTAACTTTAGTTGGAAGTAAGTTGTTTTGTAAAATGGCTAATGTTGGAAATACTGGAAGTGAAAATAGGCTAAATAAATTTGGTGAGCTCACCGAAATGGAAGGCAATTTGTAGTTGCCAAAGAAAGGCAATCTAATAGCGTTTTTCAAACTTGCCTGTTTGTTTTTTTAAGACATGTATTGTGCTTACGTCTAATATGACCTTCTTAAGCTGGGAAAGAAATGTAATTGGAAAAGTAATAAGTACTACGCTGTAATGGGCTTCTTGCTCAAATAACCATCTATCAAACTGGTCTGCAGCCCCCCCCCACACACTCACCCCCCACCCTCAGCCTCCCCTCTCACCCCGCACTGGTCTAGGTAAATCCAATAGTATCGGGATGGCCTAATGGGTAAGAGCGCTGACTAGCTTCCCATATCGGAGGTCGCGTGTTCCAACCTTGACAGAGTCAAACCAACAAGATAGAAAATTGCCACTTGTCGCTGCCTATCTTGTTGCTCAGCATTACCAGGATAGGGCAATGGCTGGTTTACTCAGTATCAGGATAATGTGACTGAGTGGGATATCAGGTCATGCTGCTGGAGGACCGGTCTCCCAGTGGGATAGCACTATTAAGTGACGATGAGTACAAACTGTCACAGTTCGGTAGCTGTCCGGATATTACCTTATATGTTGCTAAGACATATAACCCAAACAAACAAAACAATTCAATAGTGGTAGTAACAACATTTGACTCCCTTAGTGTAATACGTGTACTCTTTAGCTATGTAGTGGTGTGCTAATGCAGGCATAATTCACGTGTAACCTTAGCTTAACACCAATTCACCTGTACTTCGAAACCCATTCTATTTAAGTTACAAAATTAATTGAACTCCCTAAGTTGAATGCAGTTTGATTGACTATGACTAGACCTAATCGTTGATTTCAGTTTGTATATTATTTTACTATATTTGTTTCACGATTCATAACGTTTTCATCCCTAGACCGATTATTTGGGTCAAAGAACAAAGATAGAGATTCAAAGAAAGAGAAGACGAAAGGGAAAGGTATGTATTTGTAGTCGAGACCTATTTGCTACCTGTGTGTTATGAACCCACCCTATATTCAGCACGATCCTGGGTGGTTTATGCTAATGGTGCGGCTATGATTGTAAATGGGCGGAATGCACTTCTTACTCTTAGACTTCTTCTTTAGGGAACAGTTCTTAGGTCTGTTTAGGGAACAGTTTTTAGTGTTAATGATTAGACACCGAGCAGGGTTAGTTTATACCCCCAGTCACACTATGCTTGTGACCAGTTGTGACTACAAATAATAGGTGGTCTCAAAGTGGTATTCAGTGGTCGCCGATGTTTGAGCGACTATTTTGGTCACAAGGAGGTTGCAGCTGCTGCACCGAAAACCTCCTTGCGATCAAAATGGTCACACGGTCACCGAGCATTTTCATAGGTTGGCGACTAGTCAGTGACCAGTCGGCAATCGGTCGCCAACTGATTGCCGACCATTGTTTTTCCCACCTTTTTTTTTTCCTTGCTCGTAAGGTCACCACTGGTGACTAGGATTTCCGGTCGCAAACTGGTCGCAAGCGATTGCAACCCTTAGTGTGATTGGGGCTTAGGGTGGTTGCAATTTGATAGATATGTGTACTAGACATGGCGTTGATAGACATGTATGCTAGACATGGTGTGCAGTACTACTACATGCATGTTTGAATCTACGTTAGTTATATGTCAACAGAGTGTTTGGTTGTTGATATTTTTTTCTTGATCGGAAATGACATGGTCTTGTACTCTTTTTTTTTTCATGAGTCTGTTTAGAGTTTAAATCCTGATGGTTAAATATATAATGCATTTCCTCGATAAGTTCGTCTAGCGTATGTTGTTGACCTCCCACTTATTATTACGGGCGTGGGCGTGTTTTTGCAGGAACTAGTGTCCCCACCGTTAGACTATAAAGTTGCCATGAGTGTGTGCTGTCACAAGTCGGTGCCTGTCCTGATATGACCTCAGATGTTGCCAGGACGTTAAACTCCAACAACCAACTAAATCTAACCATCTCATGTAAATAACAAATTATTTAAATGATTTTTACCCATACACAAAAAGTTTGGGGTTATTTCCCGTGGACGGCTAGTGTTGGCTTTTTTGCCTCCTTCTCCACCCCACCCCCCCTCCCTCCAACCGCCTTAGTGGTCTTCTAATCGAGGAAATGCGGTATTTACTAAATTAACTGCACTTAGATATTTTACTGTTGCAAAGAAGTACATGCAGGGAGAGCATTTTTAATATAGCGGTTATCTATTGTCGATTTTCAGCGAACACAGAACATATTTCGGCAAAGCCTACTGTGTATGATGCAGGCAAGTGCTTGTGGTGTCCACGTGGCATCTGAATGGTCGCGACTAGCTTAAAGTAATGCACTACTTACCTCTATGATGGGGGCCATGAGAAAGTGGCGTAATGCTTGACTTCAGTACCTGTGGCTGTATGCACTATGTGTATAACTAACTATAAGGCGTGTCTTGTGTGTATTGTTAGTTTGTCAATGAATTCAAAGTATTGTCTACTATGAGTATTCTGGTGGTGGTATATAATATTATATATCTATATATATATACATGTATTACTAACAATTATATGGTGAGTTATATAAAACTTAATATTGAGAAGAAATCCCCTATAGCGTCATGTCTTTGGAGTGGCAGTTGCATATAGTTTCACCCTCTCGTTAATTTAAGTAATACTGGAGAGAAAAAAGTCCCTTGTGACATCATGTCTTTGAAGTGACAGTTGCATATAGTGTCACCCTCTGAATGATAATTATAAAACGAAATATTGGGGGGGGGGGTGAGGTCCCTTGCGACGTCATGTCTTTGGAGTGGCAATTGCATATAGTTTCAGCCTCTCGCTAATTTAAGTAATATTACAGAGAAAAAAGTCCCTCGTGACATCATGTCTTTGAAGTGACAGTTGCATGTAGTGTCACCCTCTCGCTAATTTAAGTAATATTGGGGAAAAGTCCCTTGCGATGTCATGTCTTTGAAGTGGCAGTTGCATGTAGTGTAACCCTCTCGCTAATTCAAATAACATTGGAAAAAAGGTTCCTTGCGACGTCTTGCCTTTGAAGTGGCAGTGGCTTGTACTTTCACTCTTTCGCTGATAATGATGTCTGCCCCAACCCTTCTTGAATACACAATCACTATGCACTGCATTTTATATGCTACGTCTGCATGAATTCCTAGTGATAATTATATCTACTTTTTTATAAAGCAATACCAGTTTAACCAAAAATTAAATGAGGACAATTTCTTTAGTTTTTTCTTTTTTTAATGTTTTTGTTCTTGAAGGACACCACCTCTGTTCCCAAATGTGGAAGGTTAAAGGTTGAAATGTATTTATTGCCTGGTATGATGCACACTGAATGCGGTCAGAGGGACGTTAACGCATGTGGCATGTTGCAGCAGCTCTCCCTACCACCACTGAAGAGAAACCTTTATCGGAGCCCTACGAGCATGAAGTTACATTGGCATTCATTGAGGAGGACCTGGACAACAAGTCAGATGCTGGTCTGACTGAAGACGAGCCATGCCTCGACTCTAAAGAGAACGAGCCCCCGGCTGGCCTGTCTGGGTCTGATGAAGGAGGCAAGTGGTAACCAAGCCTAACAAGCGCAGCAGCGGAAGCTGATCAGTGGCGAATGCTCACATGGTACTAATCAACTGGTTTTGTCCAACACCCTAATTCATTTGGAAGGTTACTACCACTACTACCATCACCACCACCACTACTACCATCACCACCAATACCATCATCACCAGCTCTAGTGAACGACGATCACCACCTCCCATTAATCCTTTGGGGCTGGGTGCGCTTGAATGCACCTGCGATCGGGTAGCACTGTATTTCTGATATGATCTGAAAATTATCAGGCAAACATATCTAGAAAAGCAATTCACCGGTGCACCAAGGCTGTAAACGCATGGAAATTGTGAGCGCGCACCCAGGCGCTCCTGGCTCCAAGGGTTAAGATAATTAAATCTAGAGTCCTGTTTGTACTTTTCGTCAGATTGGGTTCTGGAGATGCAGTGGAGAAGTACTCCTGATGAGTTAAATTAAAATAGTAGTCCTCCCCCTCCCCCACCATCCTGTAGCTAATTAACAAATATAATATAATAATGGTTATGTATTAATACCATGTTCGTAACGGTAAGAAGAGCAACTTCCATATGCTTATTCTAAAAGGTGATTCATAAGGAACTGCTAATGGTGAATCATATAGTGTTAAACCGGAGTTAGGTGTGCTAAACTAGTAAACAAACTAACAAAAAAACTGGAATACCAATGGTGATGTTATAAACTAACATTATAATAGTGACTAACCATATTGAATGAAACCTGAATGTTTTAACAAAGCCTTAGGAATCAAACTAACTACAGTAAAACCTCTCTAAATCGACCGACCTTGGGACCGACTTTAAATCTTCGATTTAGGGAGTGTTTTTTTTTTTTATCCTTACAATGGTATTGTATGGGTTATCGTTTAGGAATGAAGTGGTCGATATAGGGGAGTGGTCGATCTGTGGAGGTGGTCGGTTAGAGAGAGGTTTTACTGTACTACTAATGGTAATAGCATGTGCCATATTTAGGAGCTAAGGAAGTAGCAAGCAACTTAATGCTATTTCAGATTTCTGTTCAATCAGCTGAGGTCATACACTCTTGAACCCTTTCATTTAATTCCTTAACCGAAAACCTCTTATCACTGGGTTACTTAAACATGTGCCAACTTCTATCTCCACACAGTTTCTCTTATCCTCAATGCAACAGCAGATGACTTGTTTCTATTGTTTAAAAAAATCCAAAACAATATCTTCCATTACAAGGATTGCTTACATCATCCCTATTGCTGCATTCTGTACCTCATCCCTATTGCTGCATTCTGTACCTCATCCCTATTGCTGCATTCTGTACCTCATCCCTATTGCTGCATTCTGTACCTCTTGTATTAGTATCATGGGACATTTTTCTCAGCAACTCTCCTTGTCTTGCTTCTCGTGGACATTTCCATCGACAATTGATAATCCTGTTGCCTTTTCAGTGAAGGTATGTCATTCCTTTACTGATTTCAGCAATTTCGAACCTACTGCTGTTGAAGATGCTTGCAATGCGCTATATTTAAGTGTCCACCCTCCGAATACATTCAATTTGGCTAGGCTACTGTAATGAGTTATGCTATGCAATTGTGCTTGTTTCAAAGCGTAGCATCCAATGTGTGCCTTTATTCTTGTTACTTGCGTTCGCTTGCCTCTATTTCTACCAGTAAGTCAGTGTTTGTTTGAAACAAATTAGGAGCTCATGCGATGCCAGACCAGGACTACAGTGGAGATGATAATTCAGCGGATAACAACAATCGAAGCATGTCCGAAGATGAGTGGAATAAGCTAATAGATGGTGTTGGTATGTTGTCAAAGGTCTATTCAAGCTCTTAACACTTGTAGAAGCTTTGGTTGTGGGGATTACAAAACTCGCGGACATCCAACTATTTCTCTGCTTTGGTTAATCACCAGAAACTAATCCTTTCTGTTTCAGACAAGAATGCTAACCTTTTACTTGTAGCACTAGTTAGGAAACTAATCAAATATATTCTTGCAGAATGTTCAAGGCACTTGCTTACTAGCAGACGGGTTGTGGAAAAAGCCTGCTTGGAAAGTGTATACAAAGTGTTGTGTGTTGTCAGATTTAGTTCAGTACCACCTTTACTGTGTTATTATTAGTGTCTCCGATTGATTGGTTCTGATTCATTTCATTTCTATGCATTAATTGGAATCGTCGGTTATAAGAAGTTAGCATTTTAAAGCTCTTTTGCATCTAATTCAACATATTCACCATCTAATTCAACATATTCACCATTATTACAACAAATGCAGCTTTTTAATTCAGCAACAGAACCCGGATATTAGTTCTCACAATATTTAGACATTTCCCCCACTACTAAGTTCTTATATCTAGGAGGATTTTGACACAGTAGATTTCATCTGTCTCTTAAATTTGTCATTTACAGAAAATGAGATGGAGTTACCAGACCCTCCCGAACCGGAAGTGGATTACCATGATGAGATCAACAATGAGAACGATGTGCCGAATGGACCCCTGCGAATCATCCAACCTTCGCATGGATCCCTTGACGACCTACCAAAGTACCTGCGGCCGGCATCCTCCTCTGAGAATTTGGTAGAACCTAAGCGGCTTGTCAACCCTGTTGGGACATCGAAACTACACCAAGATCTTCACAGAGAAATGGAAAATAACCGAAGGATGTAAGTAATGCGCATGGCTGGGATTATATCCCGTAATAGACTGCTTAGCCCCTTTCAGCCCTAAAGACATTTCAATTTTTAAGTCCCTGGAGTCCTGATGGAATTGTTGAAAAATCTGAATATGTTAATGTTAGTGCAATTAAATTGATATATCTCAAAAACTTAATTCTCCTCATTCCACTGCTCCTTGCACTATCCTAGTAATGCCGCATGACAGTTTTGGTAGTGATAAGTATAAATGTTTAACTCGGTTAGGGTTGGAACCCAGGCATTCGAATTCCATGACCTACCAAAAATGGAGGCGGACACTCAACTCATTCGGCCATTCCTTCTTATTGCACGTGCTATTATATTTTAGGGGTGTCAATGTGCTGCAACAGAAGACTGAGCTGAAAAAGGAATTTGAACGAAGAGAAGATCGTCTCAAAAAGAAAGAGAGAGAAGAAACGGAAAAGCAAAAGATGACGGAGATTCAAAAGCGTCTTGAGGAGCAAAAGCAAAAGGTAGGTTTGTCATCAGGATCCAGTAGCTGTTCCACAAATGGACCAGTAAAATGCATGAGGTTTCGTAGCCTAATGAACTCTCTCCATTCATTCTATTTTAGTTTGAACAATTATAGCCGTTCTTCGCCTGCGTATAAATGTTAAATTAGTCTGTTGTGCATTGGTCTCGAAGCGCTTCAGCATGCGTTGTTTTGTTTGATGCTAAAGTGGCTGTTCTTGGCAAACTACCATAAAATCCTTAATTATAAGTTGAGCTAGCAGAAATTATACCCGGCCTTGTCGTTTAATTCCAAATTACATTGGCACACTCTGCCAAATCCTCGAATAAAAAGCCACACAGACACGATGGGCGACGGTCCAAGGTGGGTTGTTGGTGGGGGTGGGGTGGGGGATGGGGGGGATATGAGTCAATTGCTGGCAAGCGGTCCTAATTGTTAATGGGTTCATTGTACACTGGTACACAGAGCAGGTGTGTTTGGTTTGAGGGTTGAAGAAGTTGCTGCTGCTTCTTTCTATTAGAACTTTTACGGTAATAGTGGAGCGTTAGTTTCAAGATACACAGTATTGTGATATGTGATTTATTTGTTTTAGTTTATTTTCATTTAATAAGATTCCATCAGATTCTCATCGATTGAACTAAATTATTTCAGACGAAGTTTTGTAGTGATTTAATAAATTGTTGTTATCCATGTCCAGACTAAAATCCCAATTCTTTGTTTCTGTACATCATTATTTTTTTAGTTTGTAGTGGGATGCTTTATTAGTGGGACACCACAATACAGTATAGGTATTTCAGATTTCTGTTCAATCAGCTGAGGTCATACACTCTTGAACCCTTTCAATTAATTGGTTGTATGGTTTAGGTTATTTTCATTGAATAAGACCATCTGACTCAATATTAATGCTACCTTGTTTCAGATAGGTTTTTGGGTAAGTTTAATAGTGTCATTTTCGAAGATATATATCATATTCACAGTTAAATTGCAGTTACCTGTTTCTGAACATTATTATTTGATTCTAGGTTTTTATTCATCCACTTACTTTCTCCAAATAAAATCTGGTCTTTGTTTTTGTTTTTCCTTTCACGAGTTTCTTCATGTAACTACATTTAAATAATAGGGGAAGGGGGCATTGAAAGATTATTCCATACCCAACAGTAGTGAGGTTGAACTGAAAACAGGCATGCAGACATAAGGTGCAAACCGTCCTCACAAAGCCATGTCGCAATAGATGCTAACTAAATATAATATGTAGTTTTTACAACATCTAGATAACTAAAAGAAATATCAGAACAATCGTAAGAATATGAAAACATGCTGAAAAAAAGTGTAAAGTTTAAACAATCTTTTTTTTTTTATTGTTTCAAGTTGACGGCACAAAAATTACAGCACAGCAACAGGGAAATAAAATAGAATATATCATAACCCAATGTTAAACATAATGACATGCCCCTTGATTTTGACATACTTTTGTAATTCTATTGTAAGCACTAATATAAGCCGCTGCCATTTCTTTCTATTAGGGGTTCAGTAGTAGCAGTAAATGAGTTTCCCGTTTCAAATAAGAATATTGTGCGATTTTTTAAATTTGTAGTTTCTTAATTCCTTTCACTGAGATTCCATGTGATTCTCATTATTTAAACTACATTCTTTCAGGCAAAGTCACAGGTAAGTTTTAAAGTGCAGTGGTTTAAAAATTACTCTACTTTAAATTTAAAACCACTGGTTTCTGTACATTATTAGTTCACAGTTTTGGGTACTCGGACTTTGTAGTAGTACTGTTCTGCAATGCGATAGAGGTGACGGGTATTAGTTAGTCTTAATTTTCTTTCTTCAAATGAAAATCTGCTCATTATTTTTGTGTAATGTGACTATCGGGCACGGTGGCCGAATTGTTACGCCGTGGGCCTCACGAGCGGAAGGTCGGGAGTTCGGTTCCCGGTCGATTCAAACCAATGACTTATCAAATTGATACTTGTTGCTTCCTAGCCTGGCACTCAGCTTTAATATGATAGGCCAAGGACTGGTTAGCTTAGTGTCAGGATAATGTGACTGAGTGGGATTTTGGGTCATGATATCGGTGGCCTGATTTCCCAGTGGCATGAGTGTGCACTGTCACAAGTCATTACCCATCCTGATATGACCTTAGATGTTGCAGGACGTAAAACTCTAACAACCAAACAATCTGATGTGACTACAATTAGATTCTATTCACTAAGTTGTACATGAACCTCGAAACCAGAATATCTCTGATCTCTCGTGGATGTGATTATAACTAAATGACTCACTCAACTCCATTCTTTAACACCTTACCCTGAGAAAGGCCCGGGGAGAAGCGACAAATAAGGTTTGTTCATTGGCTTAACCAGTAGATTCAATAGTTGTGTTTATTGTTATTAAGGAAATAACCGGAGATGGGGGGAAATTGGTATAATTTTAGCACTAGACTTGTTTATGAATTGGGTTGCAGTTAAATTGTGCTACAGACAACAACAAATTAATAAGCACTTCCTGCAGATGTTTGTAGTGTGCTTCATCCCCTAATTTAGCATGGCCATAGGCCTGACTAGTGACTGGGTAGACACCAGCTGTAGAATTCCGGAAGTGACATTTTAACAGCGAAGTCCACCTCCACTCTTGATTACAAAAACCTAGGAACCGCATTAGACTAAATATCACATACAATATCTATGGAGCTAAAACATTTTCTGAAACAGTCTATGTATAGAGTCCGGTATGGCAAGTAGCAGTTTATTCACTCCCACATCACCATGTCACGTAGTCACGTGACTCCCTCGCTGGGCCCGGTTTGCTACCTTATTTATATAAAGTTATTGGACTATGCGGGTTTCATATTACATACATTACACAGAGTACCAACACTGCAAAATAAACATAAATATAAAGCAACAATATAGCCCATATTAAACGATGGTTTGGGTGTTTCTGTATATACTTTTTTCAGGTAAATACATCAGGTTGATTGTTACAATCTACTTTACTTTAGTTTAAAGTGATTTTATTATAAAGGGTTAACTTTGAATGTATTTGAGTTAAAGGCATTAATGTTCACATGCATGTCTCAATGCTGGACATAATAGCCTTCAGCAGTGACAGCTTTTTTTTATTAAATCTGCATAGTCCAATAAACCATCAAATTTTCAAAACTAATGCAATTATCTAGATTTGATTCTGCATATCTAACTTAGATACTGCTGCGCTTATTACGCATTTGTTGTCACATAGAACTTAGAAGGGAATGTTGAGTCAATTAATAGAACCTGTTACTGCATAAGCCTATGGTGTCAGAGTTGTTGCATGCTTGCCAAAACTAATTTCATGCGTTTGCATTTCAAATATCTCAAAAGTTAGCTTTTTATAATAAAAGTTACTTCAAACTATGGTAAGGTAGATTATAACAATCAAACTAATGTACTTATCTCACAAAAATGACAGAAATTGAAAACCATCGGACTATGCAATTTTAAATTGACTTAGTAAACACAGTATTCCTTCGATGTAACAAACAATAAATGTTTACTGAGTCTGCCAGTACCTACGTTGGCTATGTAGAATCAAATCTATGTGAGTGTTTTACTTTTAGAAAATTTGATGCTTTATTAGACTTAGGCAGCTTTAACAATTCATGGCTATTAGTAGTAGTTATGTCATATCAGACGGAAGGGTGAACCTAACATAGGTTATAAGGCATTCCTAAAGGGTTTCAAATTTACTTTAAATGTTCATAGCGTTTTCACTATTTTCTAAGTTTGTAACATGCCCTAGTCTACGTCACTGAGGACAGTCATTAAGGCTGAATGACACTAATAGCCATGGTTTGACCACGGAGACTCTCACACCGTGGTTGGGCCAGAAATAACTCCTATTGAATAGGTCGTATGAAGCTATACACATTATGACTAATTGTATTTGATCATAATAATTATGAATAAATAATGTTGTTTTGGCCATAATACATCCCATTTTAATGAAGAACTTGAAGCCAGAATAAATAATCTAATTGTTTTACTCTGGTTCCACAAGTAATTAGTTATGACCTATTTGTAATGATTGTAATCTTTTTCCATAACCTACTTCTGAACTCCTTGTGTATAACTCATTCTGCTTATTTCTGCCTATCTCCATTACATTTTTGTTAAACTTAAAGTTGCAGAGTTGGATGGTTTTGAGTTTCTGTCCTATTTTGAAATATTACGTTGATTGTTATTACCTATGTTACTTTAGTTTGAAGTCACTTTTATAAATGGCTGCCGTTGGATATATTTGAAGTGAAACTATGCTTATTTAATTTTACCATGCACGTCAAAATTCTGGACACTATTGGCTTCAGCAGTAAGAATCACCATTAAATTGACTAAGTATCCCCTGCTATACAGCAACAAATGCTTAATATCTCAATTGCATTATGTAGTATCAAATCTAGGTAAGTGTTTTGGTTTCGCAGATGATATGCCTTTATTGGACTTTACAGGTTTAGTAACAGTGCGTATGCACCTCATGCTATGTACATTTAATTGTTTCCTCACTTTGTACTTGTGGGGGGGGGGGGGGGTCGTTAAACAAAAACAGCGTCCATACGGGGCCTGGAAAGTCTTGAACTTCATTTGCCCCATTTTAAGGCCTTGAAAAGCCTTTTTTTTTATACATATTTTGGTAATTAGTCTTGAAAAGCGTTGAATTCCATTAAACCGTCCCCACTAATCCATATTAGTTAGAAATCAACATTTGACATTGTTTTGTTTTTTCCAGAAATCCAAATGAAAATAGTCTTGAATGTCCATACAAAAATAGCCTTGAACTCCATATCTTAACATGTGTACATACCCTGTAAACATTATACAAGAAAAACCTAAAATGTTTCTCGTGTTCTCTGTGCAAGCTGTATATATATTCGCCTTTCTACCTACTGAGTGTGTTTCTCTCTGGACGATGAATTTCTAGTTTGACGAACGGGACAAGAAGGAATCGGGCGACGAAGGGGAGAAGAGCAACTCTGAACTGTCTGAATTCCAACGGATACGAACAAAAATATACTCCAACAAGCCGAGCTGACATGGCGGTGTCGCTGCTCCGTGGGACTGTGCGTCATGGGACGCCGCGCCGTGGGACGCCATGCAGTGGGACGCCGCGTCGTGGGACGCTGACCCCAGACTCTGTGACCGCCGCACCACCATCTGCGACGGGCTGTCGTGACCCGGTCTCGACTTGCTCCAGAATGGGCTCTCTTCTGCTTTGGGCTGGGGGGGGGGGGGGTGCAAAAGGGGAGGAGGGGCGCAAAAGGGGAGGAGGGGCGACAAGCTTTTGATGTATGCGGCAGGGAGAGAATTATTTTTTTTTTAAAGGTCTTTTGTGTTTTTACAGACAACAACAAACATCAATAAGAAAAAGTTTTTTTGTGTTTTTATAAAACAATTGTGATCTAGATGTTGCAAGTTCCCATAATTAACCACAATGGATCTATTAACTAAGTTGATCTGTTCTGCATAGTTGATTGATTGATTGATTGATTATCTAGTTCGTTGATTAATATTGAATGAGTTCACTGTGACTTCGGCTTAGACAGTGCTAGTAGGCGGTTGTGCAGTGTGCTTTTTCTCATGTAGTATCTGCCGCTTTAAAGCCTGCTTGAATTGGCCATTCCATCGACATGGTAATTGTTTCTTCTTTTCTATTCTGGGGTGAATACGAAATATCCTGGCGTGCCAATTACAATGGAACCATGATTAAGTCCGAAATCAGGATGTCAACTAGAAAGTGATGTTGGAGTGGTTTTTTTTTTCTTATTTAATAACAAAAAGGAAAGGTCCTTTGTGTGTGGATAATTTTCTCAGTTCTCCAGGCATTTTATGTGTATATATAGCTTAGATAGGCAAATAGTTGATTTCCACGGCAAATAGTTGATTTCCACGTAACTAACTGGTGAGACCGATCCTTTGAACCGCGCAAATTACACGATGCACTTCTATCTATGGGTTGCATAACGCTATTATTATTATTATTATTATTATTATTATTGTTATACAGCGCAATGGTTAATATTACCTTTACTTTATAACAGGGGGATAGTGTGTTATAACTGTAGTTAATGCAGCACATTGAGAGCATACCAGACCTGTCTAAATGAACCCAACACCCTTCTGCTGAATAGCTTAGATAACAAAGAGATCAGTGTGCCTCTGCCGTTGTATTGTATCTGCTTTCTGAGAGCAGGTACAGTGAAACCCCGTTATAACGCGCCCCGATTTAACGCAAATTCTGATATAACGCGCTGATTCATTGGACCCAGAATTTCTTAATTTGAAAGTAATTCAATAAACTGAACCCCAGTTTAGCGCGACCCCGCTGTTTTCGCGATGACATTTTATGGTCCCCAACCATCCCGCTATAGTGGGGTTTCGCTGTAGATCTGACATCGCTACAACCACATCTATGGCCACAAATTCAACAAATACATGTAATGCATTTGCGTTATAAAAAGGCTATTCGCAATACCAACTATCTTGTCTGTATGAGTGACGGAAGATGGGGGAGAAGTAGGGGATAATCATTTTGAAATAAGTCATGTGAAATAAGTCTTTTGCAAATTATTAATATTTTTGTCCTCTTTAAAAAAATGTTTCAACTAGGCTTAGGGACTTTGCAACGAAGTGATTTCCGTATAACCACACTAACCTCACACTAAGGAGTATGCTAAGTACTTTGCGGGTCATTTTTCAATACATTTCATATTAGCATGTTATACTGATTCACCGTTGCTGCGAAATGACCATTCTCAATATTAAATATATTGTATGCGCCGTTCGCTGAGAGGGACACATATCAGGATAGAGAGGGTACTTGCCAACCCAACTGCACCATTCCATTACTGACCATTTACTCAGAGCTAACTTGAACTTAGCGAAGCAATGTTTCCATGTGGCTATTGATATATTTGTAAGCTGTGTTTTAATAAGGGGACTACATGCATATTATGTATAGAGCACATGATAATTGCGGATGCTCTATTTTATATGAATGATAACTATCTTCTCCCTTTTGGGTCCGGTAGATTTAGCAGTTCTTTAATAAAGAAAATTAATAGGAGATACGAAGAGAAAGATTAGTGAAATATTAGCATCTACGAATCATCGGAGTCAGGACCAAAGCATCATAATAGATTAAAGCTGCATAGTTTGTTGAAAACATCAAATTTTCAAAACCCAAAAGGTGATCTTGATTTGATTCTACATATCTAACTTAGATACTGGTGCACTTATCAAACATTTGTCACCATGGGGAACGGAACACCAAGCCAATTTAATAGAACCTGTTGTTGCAAAAGCCTATGGTGAAAAGAGTTTTGGCGTGCTTGCCAAATTAATTTTGTACGATTGCACTTCAAATATCCTAAAAGTTAGCCATTTAAAATAAAAGTTACTTCAAACTAAAGTAAGGTAGATCATAACGATCAACCTAATAGATTCATCTCAGAAAATGACACAAACTCAAAAAAATCGGACTATGCAACTTAAAGAATTTTGCAACTGCCATATCACAGCCTTTTTTTTGTGTAATGTGATTGAATCCAAGCAGTCCCCGCCTTTATCCTCATGATGTGATGTACCTATATATTATGCGGCATTCGCAAGGTTCATATCAATATTACTGGGTGCAAATCTGGCTGTACTGCTTGAAAACACACCCCGCTCCTCAGTGAGTCCACAGCCACATTCACCCAACCATAACCTGATGATTTGCACTCATTCATCTTTAGTAAATTTTGGGCCTGTTACATGGTACAGTTTCTTGTAACCTACGTTTACCTGTGCTTTTACACTCTGTAAAAGTGATGGTTAAATGAAAACGGACAGAATACAAGTGAAACACTTCTCACCGTGAATATGGCCTTTGTCGCCGACATGGCGTAAAACAACTACCAATCAATCATCGTTAAAGCCCCAGTCACACATAACCGGATCAGGGGCCAGATGAGTCCCGGACTGCCATCCGGGGTGATCCGTGGCTCGTCCGGGGTCAGCCCCGGATGTTTTTAAATGTTTAAAACGTCCGGGGCGGTCCGGGGGATTTTGCGATCCGGGCTCAATCCGGCCTGATCCAGGGGTGGACCGGGGGTGGTCCGGGGTCATTTTGAGCCACGGTTTGACCCGGACTATCCAGGAGTAGCCACGGACCACTCCCGGACACTGCCCCTGTAAGACCGGGGGTGATCCGGGGGTGGTCCGGGGCTGGTCCGGCCCAGTCCGGGGGCTCATCCGGGAAAGTGACTGTGAGGCAAAAATCGATGAAAACAGTGATTTTATCCATGACAGTCCGGGCCGTTGATCCGTCTCAAAATCCGGGGCTATGTGTGACTGGGGCTTTACCTTTAAATATGGGTAAGACTGGTTTGTAAATATGAATTGTACATGATGGCTTTGATAGCAGTTGTTTAAGATGTGTTACTTTCCTGAAGCTGTGTATAGTAATTTAGGTAGGAATACTTTATTTCACCCTTTAAATTGCCTCACACTCTGGATATTAATTTCTCAGTTGTAACTGTGCCTGTGCTTCCCAAACCCCACATTGACACATTCGTTTGCTATAAGCAGTGAAGGTGTTAAAGCTGCCTAATCTGATGAAGGCATCACATTTTCAAAACCAAAATATTCAAAGCTGCATAGTCTGATGAAAGTATCAAATCTTCCGGACCAAGACACTTACCTAAATTTGATTTTTTCATATTCAACTTAGATATGGATGTACTTACTGTGCATGTGTTGCTGCATAGAAGGGCATACTACCAATTTAATAGAAACCTGTGACTGATGAATTCTATTGTGTCAGAATTTGTATGTGCACACCAAAATTAGTTTGTCATGTCTTCACTTCAAATATCTCCCAAGTTAGCCATTTATAAACAAAAGTTACTTCAAACTAAAGTAGGGCCTATTATTATAACACTCTAATATGCCTATTATTATAACACTCTAATTTCTGCATCTTTGCAAAGATGCAGAAACTCAAAACCATTGGACTAAGCAACTTTAGCCCAGATTAGATCCTGCATATCCAACTTTGATACTGGTGCACTCATTAAAAAAATTGATTGCTGCACAGAAGGAATACTGAGACAACTTAAAGGGATCTGTCACTGCTGAAGCCTTATAATGTCCAGCATTTCGGTGCGCACACCATGGCATCTTTTTACTTCAAATATATCCAGAGGTAGCCCTTTTAAAATTAAATTACCTCAAATTAAAATTAATAAATTAAAAAAAAATTAAAATTGAAAATACAAAAGATGAACCTAGTATACCTATATAAAATATGCCAGAAACTCAAAACCATCAGATTGTACAACTTTAACACTTGGGTGTTTTGTGTATTTAAAAGGAAACTCACCAAAAAAAAACATGACCGCTTGTTTTCTATAGAATATAGAATACCTTTACTTGCTGTGAGTAAGCCAGATTGAAACGCAACGGTGATAATTGATATCATATAGGAGGTAACAAATGGAGACATGTGAGCAACATTCAGACTGCGCAATTTCAATTTACACATGTTTTTTTTATAGGGCCTAACAACAAAATGTTTCCGGTGGTGCGGTCGACCCTGCAACATGTTGCCGGGCGTATTTTTTTCCGGATGAAAATATTTAATCCTTTCAAATAATACGTCAAATTACATCCATCAAGGTCAAGGGTTTCATGATACGAATTTATTCTATTAAAAGCAAATTCGTGATAAAATATTTTAATTTTTTAAAATAAAAAGCAAATTCATGATTTTTCTTATATAAAAAGCAAATTCCTACCAACCTATCCTACTCTTTTGCTGACATACAACCGGAAACATTAAAAAAAAATTAGGCCTGAGCAATATGGGATCTTGAGGGGTGTGTGTGTACAGAGAGTTTTCACTATCTGAGATTAGGGCCTACAGAAAGGTGGGCGAGAGCTTGTGTAGGAAGCTATCCAGTCGGCAGTATCCAGTATGCGGATATGAATCCTCGTTGTCTGTTGGAAAGGTTTCGTAGCAGTATTAAGCCCTAGTGCCTTTTGGGATGTGTATTCACTGCGTGGAACCGTGGATGATGATGCAGCTCATTGGTCTACGGGCCTTAAACCCCATATTTAGGCGATGAGCCATTTATTAATTGGTATACGGGCCTTAAACCCCATATTTAGGCGATGAGCCATTTATTAAATTTATCATATATTAAATTTATCTTATATTTATAAGCTTTCAAGTTTTGTCATTTTCGATCCAGATTCTAAAATTCCTGATTTTTTTGGTGGGGGGCGGGGGGGGGGGGCATGTGGCTAGTCATACCAAAACATCATTAAGACTTATATTGGATTGAGGACAGTCTTAGCTATTCAGGCTATACGTGTATGTCAACCACTGTGTTGTGAAATTTGAACTAATGTGCACAACGTATTTCCATAAGCCGACTGTTGCATGTATAGATGGACCCTTGTTCGATTGACAACGGCTGCTTTATCTTAAATAAAAACATTGTATTGCTGATGGGGCGGGGGGGGGGGGGTCTTTAAAGTTGCATAGTCCGATGAAAACATCAAATATTCAAAACCAAAACAATTATCTAGATTTTATTCTACATATCTAATTCAGATACTGGTGCATTTATTAAACATTTGTCGCCATATAAAAGGGAATACTGAGGCAATACAATAGA
Organism: Branchipolynoe longqiensis; assembly: GCA_030323885.1. NCBI lineage: Eukaryota > Metazoa > Annelida > Polychaeta > Phyllodocida > Polynoidae > Branchipolynoe > Branchipolynoe longqiensis. The sequence goes on along the minus strand of CM059186.1, from coordinate 85,409,045 downwards.
ACTTGTTACTGGAGAAGCATATGGTGTGCTTGCCAAAAGTAATTTTGCATGCTTGCACTTCAAATATTTACAAGTTACTTCAAATTAAAGTAAGGTAGATTATAACGATCAACCTAATATCTCAGAAAATGACAGAAACTCAAAATCCATTGGACTACGTAACTTTAATCTCACTATTAACCTTGTTAAGTGTTACTGAAAAATTGTGGTGTTACGCTTAAATAAAATCCTGTGGTGGACAATTGGCTATGCTAAGTACTAATGAAGCGGTAACGTAAGACAATTGTTTTGCTTTAAGTACTGTGCAGTTATTCTGAAGTGGGCTAGAGATTTCAGACTAGAATTAGAATGCACCACCTGAAAGTGGATTTACTTAATTGCTTACGGAAAGTAGTGCACCACAAACAAAAGAAGGGAATTTAGGTACCGGCCCTTACAACAATAAAAAGCCAATATTAAAAATGTATATATTTTGTGTGATGTGGAAGGCTAATAATAAGACTGCTACTAAGACGTGAGATTTATATTATCTCTTGATGGCTAAAATAGTGTAACAAGATTTCGTTGGTGAAATTGCAATGGATATCTTAATTGTGAATTGACTAGTAAAGCGTACGTGTGTTTTAAGGATGGTGTGATTTCAGTACTCACTGCCTGCTTACCTACTGTCTTTAGGTATCTAAGTGACTACTACAGCTGGCTATGTGTCTAATATACACACACATAAACATACATGCATACATACATACATAAATACATACATACATACATACATACATACATACATACATACATACATACATACATACATACATACTCTTCTTGGTTGTGCATTGGTGGCGACAACGACAGCAACTCATCATTTGTTGTGAACTTGTCGACGACTGATGAGTCCAATTTGTGCTCGGAAAGTATAATGGCACGTTGGACATGTGTGTGTAACTGCTGCCAGAGAGTCTGGTAGATGAAGGAGACTATCTTTTCTCTGCATACATACATAATACATACATACACACACAAACACATACATACATTACATACATACATACACGTCCTTTATCAATTGCGAGTGTAACTGCAAGATATGAATGTCAGCATGCGTTCTATGCCCTTGACCAGTGCGTGTGTGACCTTGTAATGACCTTGTGATTGTTTCGTGTGATTCTCCTAATACTGTCGGCTTCCTTCACCCTCCGTTATTTTTCTTTTACCCCCCCCCCCCCCCGTTTTTTTTCTCTTCGAAAGCCAAACGAAAGCGGACAGTTCCGACTGAACCCCAAGTTATTTGTCCGTAAGTTCACGGCACTACTGGCAGCCTAAGTTCTCGCTTATAAGTACACGAAATGAACTGCCAAAAAAGCATACAAACAATACACCCCACTACTAAAGATTTGATTGCATGGTGTGATGATAGATTTACCAAATGTAGTATGTGGGCCTTGGAATCGGCTTTTGTGGATACTTTGAAACTTGGTTGTCTGTACTATGTCCAATAGTTCCTGTAAGTGTTTGTATATGTAACATTGGGAATTGCAAAACGATAAGGCACAAATGTTTCAGTTATCCAATTAAAAAATGTATTCAATGTAAAACGCGCGTTTGCTTCTCTTTGGTGCTAAAACAGCGATTCTTTTTTGTTGTTTTAATATTGTTTGAACTTTAACGAAAGAAATTGGCACGATGACTTCATGATTGTTTCCGGTGAACTTAAAGCTTGTGGTCATTTCTCCCAAAGACCATTTGAATGTCATGGTCCACTCTTTAAGAAAACCGGCACCTCCCACTACCGAATTGAGTACGAGCAAAATCAATTGACAGGATGTAGAGTTTTCATTTTTCTTGTGGGAGTAAGGAGTGGGCAGTGTCATGAAACTACGCATTCGTCCTGTGTTTGTGTGTTGAAGGTGTCAACCTTCCTCCTCTCGCAACTGGACGCGGTGGCCGAATCGGGAGAGCGCGGGCTTCCCGTGCGGAAGATCGGGAGTTCAATTCCCGGTCGAGTTAAACCACTGACTTTACAAAATTGATTCTTGGCGTGTCGCTTCTTAGCCAAGCACTCTGCATTATTAGGATTTGGTTAGCTCAGTGTCAGGATAATGGGATATCTATCGGGTCATGGTGCCAGCAGCCTGATTTCTCAGTAGGCAGCACTATGAAGACGCCATGAGTGCACACTGTCACAAGTTGGTATCTGTCCTGATATGACCTTAGATGTTGCCAGGATTTAAAACTCCGACAATCAACCAAATCCTCCTCCCACCCACCACCTCCCCTTCACTGCCATTGATTTGTGACTGATCAGGAGATTGCAGATCAGTCACAAATAAGTCCAGACTGATCGCCAGGTGAATGGCAGTGGTGTCGTGGTCGGCGATCAGTCAACGATGGTCGCCAACCATTTGGCAACCATTTTAGCCGTAAGGAGGTTTTTGGTGGAACACCTGCGCCCAATAATTGGCAATATGGTCACCAGAAGGTCGGCGACCAGTAAGGACCACGTTGAGACCTTTTTGCGACGATCTACGATCATCTGGTCTTTTTTTGGTTACAAGTGGTCGTAAAGTAGTCACATGGCTGATGTGACTGGGGTCTTAATTCTTATGTAAATGGATGGGGTTTCAAAGCTAGTAATTTATTTAATGGAAAGCTTTTGGTGCCTCCACACTTTGCTAATTAGTAGACTGAATCTGAGTGTACTCATTTGTTAGCTTCATTTCAAGATATACCGAGTAGGATGGCCCATTGGGTAAAGCACCCACTTTCTGTGTCGGATTGCCGACGAGTCAATCTGAGGACTTAAAAAAGAAACTGACAGGTGTCTCTATGCTCCCTCACTTTTTGCATTACTAAGCATGGGCATGTGCTATTTGGTGCAGTGTCAGGATAATGCGAGTTGAGTGGTCCATCAGCCTAGCATGCCTATCTATCCCAGTGTCCAAGTGAGGCAGCACTATGAAGTCGGCACTGTCACAAATCGGTACCCGACCTGATATGACTTCGAATTTTGCTAGAATTCAAACCCCCCAGTCACTCACTTCCAAGATAATTTCACTTGTTATGTATTTTCCGGGAGAGGCTTAAAGATTAGTTCTAAAATAGTTGGTATTTCAAAATGTTCTTAGGTGCCCCACTTTTCATTATTCCACGAACGCCACCTCGGTGAGTGGCATTTCAACACGCGGAGCACGGTCACGCGCCACATCCAAGTACCCTACTCACAGGCTAGCCGTTGACATTTTGCTCCCCAAGTTTCCCTCTTGTGGCGTGGCGTAGGCCACCATGTAGGCTACACTGGTCCCCGTTGTGTTCAATTCGTGCTTACTTCTCAATTGCGCGCAGAGTAACCCACGACATCACACGCCTGCGTTCTGCCTTTGGGGCTGCAGAACTGAATAGTGAACCATGGAGGCTAGATTGGACATCACCTAGCTCCCACGGGTATTCTCTAAGTTCCACTGGTCGCTCAGGAAGAACTGAAGCTGCGACCCAGCATACTGGGTCGCAGCTTCAGCTTACACACCGGAAGTTTGCGTTGGTGTCACTCCCAGCCCTATCCTTCAGTATAATCTGCAATTTTACTTTACACCTATAAGTATAACCACATGCCTCCTCATGACCAGACGTAGTAGGATTATTGCCATATATTTGTGTCCAATCAAAGAGCCTATAATACTAAGACGGCTCACTGCCTATCTCTTCCATGGTAATGTAAATTTCGCAGTGCCACCTTGTGGTGTGTTTGATCAGCCCAGTTGCTGGTTGGTGTTTCACATGTAAACACATACAATTATATTATACATGAGATAGGTAAGTATGAATACACATCAATATGAAATTGCTATGAACAAATACACATCAGCATCATCATCAGCATTGCCATCATCACACATCTGTCACATCCATAAATACATTTATACATATAATATAGCACCTGTTTAACCAAGAGAACAGCCAGCGCACCAAGTGGTGGGTTTGATCATTTTGATTACACAGTACAGGCTGAGTGAGCCGTCTAAAGTCGTGTTTACACGGGCGAGTTAAGTCGTTTCATATAAATCGCCTTGCCTAGTTCGCTTCACATTCGCCGTGTAAACGCGCCACTAAAGCGGATTAGGGCTGATTCGCTTCATATGAATCACTTTATGTAAACCACCTAGCGAGGTGGTTTATATGAAGCGAACTAGCTTAAGCATGTCACACGCATGTGCAGTCAAGACCTCAGTTTGTTTATTTTCCGGTTGATCAAAAGCGCATATTATATAATTTGGTCTATGAAACCGCTAGCTGTGCACAGATATTCTTTTCATCATTTATTTTTAGGGTTTCACTGCCCAGCAGAAGTTTTGACCGTTCCAAACCAATACGATTCAGTCCATACATATCTAGGTCGAACCCACACTCTCTCGTGGCGATGTCGACGAACCCAAACTGGCGCTGGTTAGTCTGGACTTGCTCATGCGCAGATATCGATTTCCGCCTTAAACCGCTCCGTGTGTAAACGGGCCCCTAATTCGCTTCATATAAATCGCTTTGCCTAATCTGCTTTACAATTGCCCGTGTAAACACGGCTTTAGTATTATAGGGTCTTTGGTGTAATGTAGATTGCAGTGAAATTGTCCTAACAAATGGTTTACATTAGATAAAATATCACTTTGTGGTTCATGGTGTATGTGTATCCCCCCTCCCACCACACACACCCACCTCTTCCAGCTGTTGGTATGTAAGACTAGTCGGGGATTGACTTACTACTGATATGCAATCAAACGCCGATTAGTCGCAAATTAGTTTCCAAACAGTCCTCGACCACATGCAGACCGATCGACAACCGATCACTAACCGATTGCCAATCAGTCTTCACTGGTCTTCAGTGATCAATCGTCAACCTTCCCCCCTCCCCCCCTCCCATTTTTGTGGTGGCTTTAGTCACAAGAATGTTGCCGATCACCCTTTTTTGAGGGGTTGCAAAGTGGTCGTAAATGGTCGCAAGCTTTGGTGTGACTGGGGTCTAAGCTGAAGCTGTAACCTGGAATAACCTGGGGGCCCCAGGTTCAGTACTTTGTGGTCTGTGTTGCGAAGAATAATTGGATTAGCTGTTTGACAAATCCTTGACCACCTTGATTATTGGTATTAGGCCTTACACCCCATATGGCTTTTGACTGGGTTCATATTGTGGATTAATTGACTTTATCTTGGCAAGCATAGGCCTATATTGAAAGGTGAAAGGATTAAACTGACTTTTTATATAATCACAATTGCACTGATATGCCTCGGACTAAAATTAATATATCGTTTTCATCGATGGAACCAATATGTTGGAAACACTGTCGAAACACTGTCGAAATAATTTGAAAATAAAAATAGGTCGAGATACGGCAACCTACACCGACCTATGCCGACCTAGGCTGAGCGTACTCGACCTATGCCCAACCTATACCATGATGCCATATGCCGACGTGTTGGTCAAAATTTGCATAGGTCGGCATACGCTAAGGCCATACGTCGTAGTGTGACAGACAGCCAACATGCTGGGCATATACGCTCGCCGTACGCTCACAATACGCTAGGGGTATGCCAGCACACGCCAGAGGCATGTTAGACATAAGCTAGTCGTACTCTATATACGCCAGAGGTACACGGAGGGCACAGGTTCAACATACGGCTAACCTGTGCTGACCTACCCCTAACTTATGCGTAACCTATGCCGGCATACGTCCAGCGTACATCCAGCGTATGAGAAACGTCTGAGCCACACGCCGGCATAGGTTTAAAATTTTGAACATGCAAAAAGAATTGTTGCCGGCTCGACCTACGCCAACCTATGATGACCTATGAAAAGTGTATACTGTTATGGTATTAAGCACCCACAACATATACGACGTATGCCCAACCTATGCATAAGCTATGACGGCCTATGCCGACGTATTGGTCGAAAAGCGTATACGTCGGCATATGCTAACGCCATAGGTCGTAGTGTGACAGCCACTTTATACGCAGACTGTTGAGACGATAGCACGGAACAGACGATCATTTCTTAGTAATGTGTCAAAATGTTGAATATTGTAAATGAATAATTCACATTCCAAACACATCTTACATGTCGTAGTTTGGTATTAGTATATGACGAGTTGTAGATGGAATCAACACAGTTATGACCAGACATTATGGCCGAATGAGTTGAGCGTCCGTCTCCCGTGTTTGGTAGATTGTGTGATTCTAACCCAAGGGTTCGAACCTTGGTCGAGTCAAACCAATTACTTGAAATGTTATTCTTGTCACTTCTAAGTCAGGCACTCAGCATTATTAGGATAAGGCAAGGACTGGTTGGCTCAGGTCAGGATAATGTGATTGAGTCGGATATCAGGGCATGGTGCTGGTGGCCTGGTCTACTAGTGAGGCGGTGCTATAAGGTCGCCATGAGTGCGCACTGTCACAAGTCGGTTCCCCTTCCCAATATGACCTTAGATGTTGCCAGGACGTAAAGCTCCAACAACCAACCAATCAACACAATTGTTAGTCTCAATAAATATCTATAGGTGTACACGCTACGTACGCAGTGTAGCCCACGCAGTGGAGCTTTCTCACAAAAAGAGGTTTTGACATTTGAGAAGTGCATTAGCACCATATAGCTTAGATACAAGATTCACCCCGTACTGCTGCAGTAGGGGTGCAAACCAACCCTATGTAAAAGCTGTCGAAAATGCGGGTCAAAGAATTGAGAGCCTAATTTCACAATCTAAGAAGCAACAATTATTCTTTACATATGTCTTATTGATAGCCCGCTACCTTTGAGTTGAAAAATATAATATAATATCTAGTTTAATAAGATTTAAAAGTGAAATCGACGGCGTTCTGCGGCCGCCATCTTGTCTTTTTGCATTCTCTCCCATTTCACCAACTCTGTGCCTATAGAAGTATCCATTTGATACTGGAGGCAGGCATTCTACTCTCTGTTCCATACTAAAGCTATTTTCGCCCGTATTTAGACTACGTTGTCGTTCACCCGTGTACTGCGAGTACCGGGTGAATCCTTTATCTACAAATAGCTATGACTATCTTATGTCTAGACATACATAGAATACCGCCGTGATTGCCATAGTGATTGACTGGGTTGGAGTGGGGTGTTGTCATACTCCGACTGTTATTGGCTGTCTGTATTTATTCTTCTATAGACGACAGTCTTAGGCTCGCTGCACTGCCCTGGTGGTAAATTACATGTAGACTGACATTCACAGAAATGTGCGTCAGCATAGTTTACCAATAGACGAGATCACCGTTCCGACTGCACATGCGCTGAAAACGGCGTTGGCAGCAAAGCAAATGCTTATGGCCATTGAGTTTGCCGATATGCATAGGGCAAAACTTCGATTTTATTCAAAATTAGTCAAAATACATAACAACTTGGCACAAACATGGATGGATGCAATATAATAATATAATGAATATATTTAAGACACAACTCTCCATTATTAAGCATTTTGAGCTAAGAAACATACAATTTCAGTCACTTTATAGGCTGGTGTTTACATCACCATTGATTAGACATAAGTAATTTTTGTACTAAATATTAAAATGTCAAATGTGTCAACAAAAACTTGTTTCAAAGAAATATATAACCAATATCTGATTAACCCTACTCATTTTCTAGTTCTACATATGTCATTAACCATAGGATATAAATAAAAACATGAATCAAATAAGTAAAACTGACTCTGGCTATGGCTCTAACACTAGTCTTACTGTCCAGATTTGTCTAAATGTACATGGCATAAGATGTGCTGATTATATTGATATAAAGGCAATGCTGGATAAAAGATTAATATCTTAATTTATTATATATATTTATTTAGTTGGTATTCTATGTTTCAAAAAAGAGTTGAGATGAGCTGAAACTAACACATTTCATAGCTGCACCCAGTGTATTAGCATGTACCATGTGCTTCTCGCGGGTTTGTTTTTCTTCCACGCATCCCACAATGCACCACGCCGCTGGGATGCCGATGTAGTCTATTGAAATGCGAGCGATGACGGTTGTTGTTGCTGCTGCTGTTGTGGGTTTGATGTAGGGCCTAAATGCGTGTCGAAATAGGAGGAGGAGGAGATGAACGAAGGGGGAGGGAAGGAGCAGAAGGATACGGATGGGTAGGAGGAGGGGGGAGAAGGAGGAGGAGAAGAGGGGGAGGAGGAGAAAGGAGGGGCGGGAGAGGAGGAGACAGGGAGAACGAGGAGAAGAGGAGGAGATGAGAGGTGACAAGAAGAAGGAGGAGGGGAGGAGCAGGAGGAGAAGGGAAGGCACCCCCACCCTCGAGGAGGGAGGGGGAGAAGGGGTACGAGGAGAAGGGGGGGGAAGAGGAGAGGAGGAGGAGGAGTAGAGGGTCTATAAGGAGGAGGAGATGGATGACAAGGAGAAGTTGAGGAGGAGGGAGGGGGAACGAGGAGGAGAAGGAGTGGGTGGAAGGAGAGGGGTACCAAGAGAAGGAATAGTACTAGGATGGGGGGGGGGGGGTGAGAAGGAGCAGGGGAAGGAGGAGGAGGGGGGAGGAGAAGGACAAGGAGGAGGTGCAGGAGGACGATGAGTTGGATGAGAAGGAAAGGGAGCGGGAGGACGTGGAGGAGCAGGAGAAGGATGAGGAGCATGAAGGTGGTAGTTATAAACATAGTTTATACGTAAGATAACTATTTTAGAGCTGGTGATCATGGTCTGAGAAAAAAGACAACAGCTGATGTCAGATAAGCTGCTCCCGGGGAGAGGAGCCGGGAGGAGGAGCACCTGGCGCAGGGGCCATATCAGGGGATCGCCGGCCTAATTAGAAACCTTGGAAACCTTGGAAACCTTGGAAACCTTGGAAACCTTGCCACCCCTCTCCCTTCTATAGCTAAATATTCATAAACCATGTTTCTGGGGTGGTTTTGTGTGTGGGTTTAGTCGTATCTTTTTGTTATGGGGAACTGGCAGATTTTGAGGGGAAGTGCGGGGGGGGGGGGGATAACGGCAAAAGAAAACCTATATGTGATTATAATTCGCGGCATGTTCTTACTCGAAAATATTATTTTGGCGTGTGTTTGAATGCTTGCTCTGCGCCCCGTTCGAATATAGAATATTCTATTAAAATTGTTAGGTAAGTTTTTAGGAAGAATCTCAGCGCAGTGGGCCTGATTTATCAACATGGTCAATTATATGTTCGTCATAAAGTTATTTGTAAATACCCGTGAATATTATCATGGATCCTTTTGATTGTTTATCATATATGTATTACTAACCACGTGTACATGTTGTGCATACTAATTGCTTATTGATTTTGAAGTGGTTTTCTAAAGATTTTTTTAATAGTACGTGTCCCCCCACCCTTTTCCCTAGGAAGGATTGGTTGTTATACATATGAGCCTGTCTCAAAAAGTGATAACTCTTCTTTTTTTTGTCCACTGTAACGATTGACACAACACAGCATGGAAACGGTTACACTGAAAACACAAGGACATTTGCTTCAAATCAATATGTAATCTATTGGGATTATGAAACACCATGTAAAAAACAAATCAGTTTATCCTGAGCAAATGCATAAGCAGATAGTATGTCGATCGTGACAATGGACAAAGTTTTGTCTCATATTGCTTAGCACCTTTTGAGACAGTCTCATATATGGGTGTCCTCGCTTAATCACTGGAGCTGTTAGTAAACCGGTCATCAGGGACGAGCACAGGGGACTGGAAGGTGGAAGAACGAGCACGTTGACCTTTGATGGCCACAGCGGCACAAACTGACGATTGCCAGCGGTAAAAAGTCGGAGTGAACGGGAAAAAGGCCAACAAAAAAGGATGAATGAAAGGTAAATTCGGCCTGTAGCGTCGCCGCACCTAGATTATCCCACCCACAGTAGTTGGTTCAGCTCCACTAATTAACTCAGGCGAGCCTGATTAATTAAAATGGAGAGGCTTTTAATTAGGACAAACCGGTGATCACTACTTCCGATATTCAATGTTGTATATATATATATGTTTATTATTTATGTGACTGGGGATGTTTTTGTAACAAATAGTCTTCAATGTGTGCAGGTGTTTCCACTTTTGAAGGGATTATTAATCAACGTGTCCATACACTTGCTATGTATATGTATAATTATATATATATAATTAAATATATACAGTCTACTCTGTCTATAACGGACTCCCATGGGACTGGAGCAAGTTGCCGTTATAGAGAGAGATCCCTTACAGGAAGACACTGACTGACGGAATGGGTTGAAACCAATATTTTTCTTTTATACTTGACTGACTAGGACTGTCCTTACAAAGTCATTTCTACAATTTGTCATTTGTACAATTAGTCATTTCTACTATTCATCACTTCTACAATTTGTCATTTCAGCAATTGGTCATTTCTACAATTTGTCATTTCTACAAATTGTCATTTCAACAATTGGTCATTTGTAAAAATAGTAATTTCTACTATATTATAACTATATGGCATGTCATTATTGACAGAATATTGATAAAATAGGTGACAAAATGGCCCGTTGTCCACATAAGACAGGTGTCCGTTAGACACAGAAGTAATGTATTTAATTTTAAGGGGTGCCTTGATGGGACCAGCACTTTTTGCCGTTATTGACAGAGGCCGTTATTGACAGAGCAGACTATTAAATTACTTTCTACTTTCAATTTTAAAATTTATTATTTTTATTGTATTAGCAATGTATATGTGTTATTTTTAACTGGGGAAAGCGCCTAATAAGCATTGTACTTCTGTTTTCTCCTTATTCATGCGAAACATTACATAAATAATACGTGATGCATAAATATCAGCGTGTATGTACAATGACCATGTGGAAATAAATCAATCTTAATCTTAATCTTATATACATATATATTTACATATATATATTAAAGGAAGTACCGAAGTAGTGTTATATATCAATATCTAAATAACGGTGTTCCTGCCAATATTGTTGGGTTCCGATTATTCACTCAAAATACTGACGGACTATGATGGTCAATTTTCGAGTACCCGAAATGGAAATAATTCATTGTCAAAGTTAACTTAACCTAAGCAAAACAGTTTAATTAATGAAATTCCAGAGTTACACATGGCTAAAATTATCATTTATTAACGGCGGAAATGTTAATTTATTGAAGCGTTTGCTCTTTCTCCTTCCGGTTCTCCCACTCGGGACGTTATATGTAGAAAGAAACAGTGCGGTTGACATTTTCGTCTTTACATAGTTGACCAATGTAATAAAACTGTACAATATTATGAACTCAAGCGTATATATCACAGTATTTCAGTTCCGTGGCTGCAAAATATGTAGGTTCGTTATACATTTTTTAAATATATTTATTCTGTCGGCCTGTACGTAGGCTTAGTTACTTTGCGTTAAAGATGTAGCCTACATTTCATTTCCGTTACAGTGCATATGTCAGTATCCACAGTAAGCCTGCAACAAAATGTCCGTCTCCATATACTACACACATGGCGCAGTGGCCGAATCGGTAAAGCGCGGGCCTCACGTGCGGAAGGTCGGGAGTTCGGTTTCAGGTCGAGTAAAACTAATGACTTATAAAATTGATACTTGTCGCTTCCTGCCTGGCGCTCGGCATTAGTAGGACAGGGAAAGGATGGGTTAGCTGAGTGCCAGGATAATCTGACTGAGTGGGGTATCGGGTCATGGTGCCAGCAGCCTGATTTCCCAGTGTGGCAGTACTGAATATAAAGTCGCCATGAATGTGAACTGTCACAAGGCGGTATCTGTCCTGATATGACCTTAGATGTTGCCCGGACATAAAACCCCAACAACCAACCAACCATATTATACTAGACTGTACAGTTAGATCTATACCAACAACAAGGCTTTGATGGATTACATTCTCTAATTAGCTTGCCAAGTATGTATGCATTTATGTATGTATGCATACACCCACACACACACATATATATATATCGTTTGATGAATAAGAGTTGTGACAGGTGTGGTGTTTGGCTTAGCCAGAGAAATTAATCATTGATCATCTATTGGTTTGGCATTCAGCTTCAAATAAATCCGATAATCTTCATATGTTAATGTTTGGCCAACGGTAGAGCTTGGCTAGTATTAGTACTAAACACATTTGGAGTTACTATGAGAAATAGTTTAAAGTTTTATCAGGCCAAAATTGAGGTAGTTTTTTCTCAATTCCATTTCGAATGTCGTAGGTTGACAACATATGATATACAATGTATGGTATGATATGCTATATCTAATGGTTGGTTATTGAAGCTACATAGTCCGATGAAAGCATAAACTTGTCAAAACTAAAACACCTATCTAAATTTGATTCTACATATCTAACTTAGAATGCTGGTGCACTCATTAAGCAATTCTTGCCACATAGAAGGGAATACCGGGTTAATATAATATCACCTTTTACTGCAGAAGCATATGTTGTCAGAGTTTTCATGTACTTGCCAACATTAATTTGGCATGTTTGCACATCAAATGTCTCAAAAGTTAACCATTTAAAATAGAAGTTACTACAATCTAAAGTAAGGTTGGTTATAACAATCAACCTAATACATTTATCTTTAAGAAATTACAAAGTCTCAAAGCCATCAGACTATGCAACTTTAACCAATGAAGCAGTGATTAATCAATGCCACCGTGGTTATATGGGTTAATATATTAACCAGTCTGCTGTTCTCCACTTCCCTCAACCGTTCTGATATGACCTTAAATGTTGCCAGGACGTAAAACTCAAACAACCAACCAACCTTCATTCCTCAAAGCTAACACATCCATCGATAAAAGATACGCCTACACGCCTAACCAGTGGCCTATAGCTTTCATATATGGATAGTGATAATACTGTTATCGCGTGTAATAATCTCTGTAGTGTCCTACTCCAACCCCCCCACCACCACCACCACCACCACCCCCGCCCCCCACACACACTCCTGGAGTGGGGGGGGGGGGGGTACCGGTATCCTTCACTCCGCCCCCCCCCACTCATCCGGGGCTTTCACACGACACTCGCTCGGAAGTTACAGCTATGTACCACCTGAGATTAAAATACATATGATATATATATATTTTTTATTTTTTATTATTCCATTGGCGAAAAAGTCAGCGTGCACCTGAAAATTCCAAGTTAGGCCCCTGCTAACCGTATCTTCTTTTGTTCCCGTGGTTTAATCCCTATGATTCACAAGTTTCCCGTAGGCCTACTGATGCACTGGTCTTCCGCCCCTGATGACAATTGCCACTACTCACAACCTCGTGAAACCTACTATGAAGTACCCACCGTGTGTTATCATAATGTATTAGACTATGATACTGGGGGTTTAGGGCAGGTTACCATGGCGTTGTGACACACACCGCCAGCGAAGTGGCTAATTTCAGCGGCAGTGTGTCACAGAGCCTTGCTAATACCCCCCCCCCCCTCCCCACCCACCCTTCTCCCTTCTCCCCCCTTGCTTTACCAGCCTCTACCAGGCACCCACTCACCATTGCCAGGCACCCACACACCCGCTCCAGGGACCCCCATCCCACCTTTGTCTGAAACCCAAATGCCCATAGGACTCAACCCGATGCGAACTCAGCAGCAATACTGGGATTCTGATGCTGCACATGTGGTCCTACTTATTGGACAGATTAATTAACCAACTCAAATGTTCCTTATTAGGTTCACGTGAGTGGAAATAGTAATAGTGAGATAAGGCTGTAGGGGCTGAGGGGAAGGGTCTGGATGTGTGGGTGTGTGGGTGTTGGGAAATATGCAATTTCTGTGTCCACCAAACATGACGGACTTAAAGCTGCATAGACCGATGAAAACATAAATTTTCAAAACCAAAACAATTATCTAGATTTGATTATACATATCTAACTTAGATGCTGGTGCACTTATTAAACATTTGTCATCCACATATAAGGGAATACTGAGTCAATTAATATAACATGTTACTGCAGAAGCCTATGGTGTTAGAGTTTTGGCATGGTTGCCAAAATTAATTTAGCATGTTTCCATTTCAAATATCTCAAAGGTTAGTGATTTAAAATAAATGTTACTCCAAACTAAAGTAAGGTAGATTATAATGAACAACCTAATATGTTATCTCAGAAAAAGAGAGAAACTCAAAACTATGGGACTATGCAACTTTAACTGGGTTCAAGAGATTATTTACTAGTTCCACGGTGTCTTCCAGGTTAGCCTACTAAGTATATATCCCACTCAGTCGCATTATCCTGACACTGAGCTAACCAGTCCTTGCCCTATCCTATTAATGCACAGAGCCAAGCTAGGAAGCGACAAGTATCAATTTTGTAAGTCATTGGTTTGACTCGACCGGGAATCGATAGGATATATATATATTTTACCTCGGTATACAGCCTCAGGCTAGCCTCAGGCTAGCCTCAGGCTAGGGAGAAGGAAGCACATCCGGGTCCAGCAATTAGCATAAACAACTCACGATTGGATTACGTTTCGTTGAGTTGCTCCCGCAAATTTAGTCTACGAACAAGCTAATACGCAGTAAGTATATTAATAACTATGGTTAGCTTACTTATGATGCATCATAGCATCAATTGGAAAGTTCAGAACTTTCTTTGGTCCAATTTGGACTAGTTTATTCGGTTATAAAAAACCAAGGATAGAACGCTCTAGAATCCTTTGTCTAAGGAACGAAACCGATACTTAGCGGTTCTATCAACACCCATGTGACATGGGTAGAGATGTGGGCTCTGCCTCATCTCCTGTGGAAATTCTCTCGGACTCTAATAGAGGGTGTTGTTGGAGATGATCCTGGGTTTCTTTTATAGACTCCCCACAAACTTTTTCAGGCGTTTCTCCGAGTTTCGTAGCATTTTCTCCAACCTGCTGGCGCAATAGTCGCAGGAGGGAGAAGTGTGCGGAACAGAGGGATGGGCGAGCTGATACACTGGTCCCGACCCCGCATGAGATTTGGGCTTGACTCGCAATCTATGCCAAAAATTTAGCTTATTATGCCTGTGTTAGAACGGTATAAACACGTTCTCTAACACCACTAGATGTCCAATTACGTTATAAACAACGAGATTGTGACATTTAGAAATACCGGGACTGACCAATAACTTTGTTTCAGATCCCAATGGCCACGAAGCGGAGTAAGCGAGTTGCAGCAGCGGCTGAGGGACGCGCTCCGAGAGGCTTGGACGAGGAGTATGACTCCTCACCGGTGTTGTCGGCCATGCCCTCACCACAGCCCGGGGCGCATATCCTCTCCGATGTGGAAGAGGAGACAAGGCCTGCGGGCCCGACAGCTCCAGATTGGGAGTCTCGGTGGGCGGCTATGGAGAGTCACATTCTGTCTCTCCAACCACCGCCGCCTCGGAAACGGCATATGCCTATGCCTGGGTTCCACGACGAGTCGGACTGGGAAGATTTCTCAGAAACAGACTCAGCGATTCAGCCTAAGGCTGCTCCTCCTCCTCCTAAACGGAGGAAGAAAAAGAAACAGGTCAGTTCTTCGGATGACGAGTTCACCAAAGAAAGGAACAAGATGGGACTACGCAAAAAGCGCAAGCCCAAGTCAAAGAAGAAGAAGAAAGATTCTTCAGATTCTTCCCCAGATTCCACATCAACGGAATCAGACTCAGACACACAATACGAAGGGGTCTATGCTGCCATTGGTGGCAAATTGGCTAAGAAGGTTGAAAAACCTAAAGCTAAGCGAGTGAAAACCACCACGCTTATGCGCGAGACCCCTCGTTTGTTCACCAAACTGCTAAAGCCTGTTTTCTCAGTTATGGCTCGGAATGGTCACATAATGTTTCCTTACATAGATGATTCTTTTATAATGGCGTCAACACAAATTGATTGTGTAAACGCAGTTATGGATTTATGTGCATTACTCACTAAATTAGGGTTTTATGTACATCCACATAAGTCAGTACTTAAACCAACAAAACAACTAAAATGTTTAGGGTTTATTCTGGATACACAATCCCTAACAGTGTCGATAACAGAACAGAAACTAAATAAGTTTATGACAACAGCGACCCAGCTTCTTACGTTACCGAAACCTAAGATTTGACAGGTCGCAGTCCTTATCGGAATAATGATATCTTATGCACCCGCTATTCTATACGGGAAAGCCCATATTAAATCTCTAGAAATAGATAAAAATTTAGCGTTAGCAAGAACTAAAGGCAATTTTGAACGAAAGATGTTTATTTCCGAAGAAGGTTTACAGGATATTGGATGGTGGATGCAACATATAGCAAATTCACCCAATCCAATCCGCATGGCGGAACCAAATACAGTAATTACCACTGATGCTTCTCTAGAGGGTTGGGGAGCCCATCAAGATGGGGTAGCAACAGGAGGTAGATGGCTAGACGACGAAAGGTCAGACCACATTAATGCGCTAGAATTGCGTGCCATCTATCTGGGGTTACGTAGCTTAGTAAAGATACCTAAATCACAAGTTAGAATACTAACTGATAACACTACTGCTATGGCATATATCCGTAACATGGGTGGAACAAAATCAAAGCCTTGCAATCAGTTATCTAAACTGATTTGGAACTGGGCACAGGCTCAACAAGTCTGGCTGACTGTAGCGCATATCCCAGGGTCACAAAATACACTTGCAGACCATAAGAGTAGAAAATTCCATGACCATTTAGAATGGTCCCTATCTACACCCCTGTTTAAATTAATTTGTGAAAAATGGGGTACACCTAAAGTTGACTTGTTTGCATCAAGAAACAATAACAAGTTGCCCTGCTATGTTTCTTTGCATCCCGAACCGGATGCTTGGAAAGTTGATGCATTTGCTATTACCTGGGTAGATAATTATTTCTATATTTTCCCACCGTTTAGCATTATCAGGCGAGTGGTGAGAAAAATCAGCATGGAGGGGACACACGCCATACTGATTGTGCCCGATTGGGACACGCAACCTTGGCTACCAGCAGTTTCACAACTGGCAAAAGAACATATACGATTCCCAAGAAAGGCCGGGAACCTAACGCACCACGGACCGCTATCGGTTCATGGCGACGTGTCAGCGACACCCCTATTGGCATTCCTTTTCTAAGGAAACACCTACAGCAATTTGGATCGGATAAAATTACTGAAGACAGAATAGTAGCCGATGCATGGAGGCCAGGAACTGTCAAAATGTACACGACATATTTAAGAAAATGGGGTGTACATTGTTTGCTAATGAAAGTCAAGCGAACAAATTCAACAATTGCATAAGTAGCCCGTTTTCTTCATTCTCTAGAGGATGAAGGACTAGGGTTTGGGGCGGTCAATGCAGCCAGATACGCGTTATTGATTGTCTTACCTAGAATTGAGGGAGATACAGTTGGTAAACATTATGTCCATTATTATTTACTTCGGTCAATTTATCAAAGGAATCCTCCAAAACCAAAGTATAATCACTTTTGGGATGTTTCTATAGTATTTAAGTTGTTTAAGGCTTGGCCTCACAACTCTTTGTTAGATATAAAACAATTAGGGTTTAAGGTCGCTGTCTTGTTACTACTAGTAACGGGACACAGAGGACAAACAACTGTTGCATTATCATTAGATGGATTAGAAATAGACAAGAAACAAGCTACGTTTGATTTAGCACAGTTGCTAAAATCAAACAGATTAGGTGACCCTTTATCTACGGTTCACTTAGACTATTTCCCAGAGGATCGTAAATTATGTGTTGTGTCAGCCATACGGGCTTATATATCCAAGACTAAGAACTTACATGCATCACAGCAACTGTTAGTGAGCTTCATAACGAGTGCCTGAGGGAGGCCAGGGGGCGGCCTTATAAGGGGAGAGGGAGGGGCGACAGCAGGTGAGTGTGAAAGCTGCCGGCCCGGGGGAGGGCGACAGGTGGCGAGCAGCGGCGTCGGGTGAGGCGTGAGCGCCGCGCGACGCGGAGGGCGGGGGAGGGGGCGGCGCGCCGCGCCGTCTGCCGAGGTGAGAAAGCAGCGCGACAGCGCGGGGCGGGGGGAGGGTCTCTTCCTCTCCTCGCATCAAACGTAATGCTTCGCATTACGACCAAAGTTGCATGGTCCGATGAAATATAATTTTGTCAAAATTAAAACAACTACGTACATTTGACCCTATATATCCAACTTAGATACTGGTGTATTAGCTAATGATTTGGGACAGCATATGCACTGGGAGGCTATTAACCAATTAGGCCAATCTCATGACCTCATTAGCCTCCGCCCAACCAAGTAGGCCTACTGTGCAGGGCCATAGAGGGGAAGGGGAAATTAGGTGGATGTTGCCCCTCCCCTCCATGTTGGATATTCAATGCTGTTTGGTCAATTCTATAAATATAATTAATCAATTTGGGTAATTTAATTTTTGAAATTTTTACATTTGTCAATTAAAATTGCATCTGCCACCGGGACTACGTATGGTATGAGGGAGGATGAGACATATGAATGACATAACAGTAAATAATAAAGGGCAATAGTATGTACATGAGAAATGCAATTTCATTAGATAGCAATGCAAAATGTTAAAGGGAATCAGCATACCTGTCCGGGAAAACAAATGAACTCGGAATAGTTCTAATTTGTGCCACAGGGTGGTGCATGCTTAGTACTGAACTTTTCTACAGGTTCCCAGTTTTAATGCTATGATGGCAGCAGCCGTTCTGGTTGTGCCTACACGTTATCATTTGGACACAATCTATCACAAAAGCGCCGGGTTCTGCGCTTAATGCTATGATGGCAGCAGCCATATTCTACGAGCCAGGCAGACCTGAGCATTAATGGCTTGATGGGATCCGCCGCAAATGCGCAGATTTCCAGGTTTAATGGTACGATGGCAGCAACTGTTCTGGTCATGCTTTATCGTTTGGACATGATCCATCACAAATGTGCCAGGTTCTGGGCTTATCTCTATGATGGCAACAGCCATTCCGCAGCGGAGGCGGTGGCAGAGATGGCTTGGGATCGCAGAGCGTGCAGTTCCTCATAGGTGAGTGTAGAAACTGATATGGTGCTACGACCCCAGGCGTCCTCCGACGCGTACACTGTGGAATGGTGCATTTACGATGGATCCGGTCCAAACCCGGAAACCTGTGTAGTTGCAGCGAATCCAGTCAAACCATTAATGCTCAGGCCCGGCTGATGTGGCCAGCATGGAATGGCTGCTGTATTAGCTAATATAAAATATCTGAACTTTCAAATGCACGTATCTCACTCAAATTTAGGAATATTTTTAAAATTCAAAAAGAATATTGCTTCTGATTCATTGGAGCTTCAAGTGAAATTATAATTTTAATGTTTGGACCCTTTTTGAAAATAAGGTGCATATGTGAACGAGGCTATATGTATACTTATAAGTATCAGGTATCAGCCAAGTGAGTATATAATGACTATATTAGTATTGTTCACAATACTAATATAGTATGTATTGTGAACA
>CM059186.1:85253211-85389150 GCA_030323885.1 Branchipolynoe longqiensis | reverse complement strand
TATATATATATATCCTGAATATATAAGAATAAATATACAGGAGTCTAGCTTGGTATTTTCAGGTGGTACACTGATGGAATAAAATGCAATTGGAATAAAACACGATGGAATAAAACGCTATAAAACACCAGACATTTTAATATAAGAAATAGTTGTTACCTCAGGTAGTACGCAGCTGCGTGCCTGCGAATATGGAAGCTAGGCCCCTGTGATTATCAGTGCTTATACTTTATATGGAATTCCCATATGTAATATACTTTTGAAGGCAACGTTAACAAAACTTCTGTATATTTACATACATATGATATATCCATATATATATATGTATATATATATATATATATATATATACCATCTGTAGCTACCTATCTATATCTACACACACACATATATATATATACACCATCTATATCTTCATATATATATATAGGAATATATATATATCTGATATATTTATCCTACATAATAGTACATGTATGTTGGAAGTACAAAGTGACAAATAAGGAAATACTTGAACGGACAGGGCTGCCCTCTATGGAAGACCTTCTGATCAAAAAGAATCTCCGGTGGACTGGACACCTCATGAGGATGTCATGAGACAGGCTACCAAAGCAGATCCTCTAATCTCAACTGTCTTCTGGTTACAGAAAGAGAGGGCACCCTCGTCTCCGGTTCAAGGACACCATCAAGAAAAACCTGAAGATGAGAGACATTAAGACCGACTCATGGACATCACTCTCACAGCAGAGAGCTAAATGGAGAGTGAGAGTCAAGTAATGAAAGCAGTCTTTGTTGCATCGCGACCAACAGCATGATGATGATGATATGGAAATGTATATGTACATCTATATACACACACATAATTATAAGCTGTGCATCTAAAAAGCTGTGCATATAAAGAGCAGTTGGTATTCTAAGTCTTGTCTTAATGAAGTGGTGGTTGACTGTTGGGCTGACAGTAGGAGTTAGTCAAATTAAAATTCTCATTGAAACAGCGGCTCTTACATCAATGATGTAGCAACCAAAACTGAAAATACTCCAGTATTCCAACAGACAAAACATTATTAGCATTTATTTTATTGATAAAATATAACTGTTCCTTAATATTAGAGAACATATATGTGTGTGTATATACATATATATACATATATATATATACATACATATATATACATATATATACATATATATATACAAATATATACATATATATACATATATATACACACATACATATATACTTATATATTTTCTCAGTTAAAAATTAAGCAGCTGTATTCCCATATCTTTTTCGTAATGTTCGATTTTTAGGGATTTGTCGTTTTCTTAGAGTAGGGAAAGAAATGCCTACAAGTTCTAATGAACTCAATCAATATACTTTCCAATAATAGAAACAAAACAAAAAGTGACAGCCTTCAGTACCCTCCCCCCCCCCCCCCCCTCCCGCACACACACCCTCGAGTCCCCCGTCATCGGACTGGGCAAACTGTCCCATCTTCACATAAATGGAAAGGGAGGTTAGGCGTGTTGGTGTGCATGCCCGCGTGTGTTGTAGCGCTGATTCCTTCTTACCGACTAACAAAGAACAAGGAGTGAGCCCCCACCCCCCACCCAGCCTCCTCCCAATCTCTCTCCCTTCCCCCAAAGCACAGAGCAGCTCAATGACATGGGGATCTCTCCGTGGTCCTCGACCAGTGCTGCATGCTGCACCGAAAGTCAAACATGGGCTTTTAGTTTTACTCTAGGCATACTGGCGTCCTGCCAGTCAGCCCAGCAGTCAATCACCACTTCATTACCACAAGACTAAGAATACCAACTGCTTTTGATTCAAATATAGATGATGAAAAAGCAACGTCTATAATTATGACGCCCACCTGATAATAAATACTAAACTTTGGGTAGCCTTTTAATGGTGAATTATATATTTTAAAAAATGCTTTGTATATACATTTAAAATTATTTCCATATTTATTACATCATTTCGAGTGGTGTCAATGTCGCGAATTGTACGACCCGTGAAAATACATTGCCCTGGAACGACGTCATATTTGGCAAAAAGGGGGCGGAGCTTGAAATGTCAGTGGCGCGGCAGCAGCAGCGAGTCTACGGTGCTGTGACGTCTCTGCACGCGTTCGTCGGCGCTTAGAATTTAGTGTGGTGAGACCTGAATGCAGTTGCAGGCACTTCCGCCTTGTCAGTTCGCAGAGGAGGATTACACTTTTCCAGCAGAAAGAAACTAGGCAACTGTTCGGTTCAAACACATGGAATCATGAAGTTCACAGGACTATACGTAACATGGGTATGTCTCTGGCTGGAAACCCTTGTATTGGGGGACATCCAGACCATGACCAAGAATAAAAACAGCATACAAATCAGCAACTCGAGCGAACATGGGAAACAAGGTGAGTGGATGAAACTGACATCCCCCCCCCCCCCCCTCCCCACGGCTTGTACGATGAGCAATTGTGAGCGAGTTTGTTAGGCTTATACATCGCAATTCGGCTATGTTTTGTAGCCTGTCCTACAGTAGCGGTGATTGACCATTCATGCAACTAGTTATTTGACAGGATTTGTACAATTAATATATGCGAGATGTGTGTTATTGTGTCAATGAGAATGACCAGTGGCAGTAGTTAGCGGCCGAGAGAAAGCACACGTACTAGACTAGTACGTACAGCCCGTGCCGTGAAAACTTATGTTTTGATTTGGCAACTGGGTCCATGTTTATCATTTATGTTAGATAGATCCATGTAAAACCAACGACCTTCATTGTGTCTCTATTGATTCGATTAAATGGCAATATATACCTGCCAATGGCTATTGTCTAAATGGGAATCAGCAGAGTGAATAGTCTAGATACAAGTATAATTCTGGATGTTGGTCACTTGGTCACTGTTGGTGGTGCTTCTAAAGCCAGACCGAGAGGGGTGGGCTTGGCCCTTGGGAGATCTCGGTGGTTTTTGACAGCTGCCACCCGCTACTGACTATCACTTACTGACTTAGTATCAGTATCATAGTAGACGTAGCTATTTCGATGTTTGAAACCGCCGATCATCAAATTAAGTGTTATACAATTGGAAAGGTGGCATATAAATACACTTACATTAAATGATCAAATCAAATCTGGCTGAATCCTACACACGATTAAAGTATGAAAATAAGCATTTGTTTGGGAAAGTACTGTCTTTACTAAACTTTACACTAATTACAGTGACTAGTGAATGAACAAGTGTACACTAGTACCAGTACTACTAGAAGTATGATGGTTGGTCTCAGTTCTAGTGACTTTATTTCCTAATACTATGATAGCTATCCCATCCCGCTATATTGAACCACGAACTTTTCTAAATTGATACTTGACTTGTCGCTACCTAGCTTGGCACTCAGGATATGATACAGATAGCCTAGGACAAGACCTGGCTAACTCAGTGTACTTAGTCACTGAGTCTGATATCAGGTCATGGCCATGGTGTCGGAGGGGCGGTAATCCCAATGGGGCAGCACTATATAGGTATGTTACCAAAAAAATTAAATTTACCATATAGAAATGATACTCATACCATTATAAAGAGTCAAACATGCTTTTAAATAGCACCAAGACCATGCATATTTGTCTAGTATTAAGAAAGTTATGATCTTTTTATTATTTATAATCGCATGTTTTTTTGTCCTGTACATAGACTGAAACAATGGGAATGGGTGTGACCCTGAGGCAGAGGTGAGACCCATAACACTTTCCGATTCAAAATGAACACCTTTCGACCTATAGGATCATGATAATATTTGGTAGAAAGGGAGAAAAGACATTAATAATTGGGTCTCCATATTTTATATTTACGTCCAAAGTGATTTTGAAGCGATTTGAACATCTGGTAGACTTTTCGATCACGGCGATCGGGGAAAACACGGCGGCGACGCATCGCGGGGATGTCAACATACTGAATGACAGTTTGACACACATGACACTTTCTGATTTAAAATTAACCACGTTCGACATGGGATCGTGATAATATTTGGTATATCGTGAGAAAAGACATTAATAATTGGGTCTATATATTTTTTTATTTACGTCCAAAGTGATTTTGAACCGATTTGAGCATCCAAAAATGATTGCAAATGTTTGAAATGGTATCACGAACGAACCAATCAACAGAAATGCAAAATTCGAAAACGATCGCATTCAGAGAGGTTTCCTTATGTATGACGTCATCGGGATTACCCTGTATCCCCAACCGTTAGCCAATGAGAAGCGATTTTGGTACACATGTCGAGACCCGTTCGCGCACTCGATCACAGCGATCGGGGACAACAGGGGGGCGACGCATCGCGGGGATGTCAACATACCTACACTATAAAGTCCTAAGGTGCACTGTCACAAGTATGTACTGGAGGACATAAACACAACAGTAGTGCAAACAGTGGTTAGCTAACAACCCCACGGGTTACCTGCACCGACAACCCATAGGCATAGCAGGAGTGTGTATGTAGGGGGGGGGGGGGGGGCGTTTCCTTCGTTATGTATTGTTTTCTCTCCCTACATTGAAATATTACAACAGCTGACAATACATGTTCCATCTGATCATGATTTTCAGTCTTAAATGTAGTATATAGCTAACATAAATTTGCAACGCATAATTTTGTAATACAAAGGTATTTTGGAGGGGGGATATAACTCTTTATTGCTTGTGATTCTTAGGGTCACTTAGCTAATGAGTTTGTATAGTGCATACATGTTTCATTAAGATTTGTTAATACATAGTCGCGGATATTACAAATCTAGCCATACTACGGGTGTTTCAGTTAGTTCAGATCGGGACGTGTATAGATCTTTACATTGAATTATTTGACCTCTGTTTCTTCTTACAATATTCCCATTATTTATTACGCATTGTCTTCTTATTATTTTTTTTTATTTTTTTTTTTAAGACAGTACCTTTTGCCCATTGTCCTTTTGTTACATTTGCACTATTTTATGTGGTCTGTCTTCATGTTTGTCGTGCGGGTATATTTGTCTCTTTTTGTTTATATATATTTTTTGTTACTTCGCCTCTGCCATCCATTGAAGGAGACACCCTTAACATACGACCCCCTGAAACAGTACATCTAACCCTCAATAAGTGTGAGGGAAGGTCAGGGTCTTCATGCTGCCTTTAAACGTAATAGACTATGTACATATTAATATCTATAGCCACTTTGCTCCGAGGACCATGTTAGCTTTACTGGTTGATATATATCTCTAGGCTAAGATGTCGCCGTGGGCATATATCTGCCAACATACGGTACATGTCCACCTACTTCAGCGGTGATGATTACCGAAGGCTCTAATCCCTGCTTTACTCTACACAGATATGAACAAGATATTATATTGATCTTTGGAAACAACGATTGCATTGGAATTGATTCTATATATATATATATATATCTTATGTCTACACTTGCAATTGATCAAAATCGAGAGCCTCACTCAAGTACGAAATACTATAAATAAAAGAAAGCTTGTTTGATAATCAAATCAATTTAATATGTAATCGTTATATATTTATATATAGATGTAACATTCTTCTCTCTATACAGTTGATTATATCCCTACATTTGGAGTTCCGTATTAAATATTCCGAACACAACACAAATATTCAAACCCAATGTCCATATCAATTTTAAAGAAGTAATAAGAACTTACTTACAGTTACACACAACGCAGATATTCAAACCCAATTTCCATATAAACTGTTAGAACTTAAGAACTGTTCAGCGATGAAAACAAGCCGCAATGCGACTTACTCGTTATGGAGGAGGGTAAATAAACCATCACAAACAAACAAAATACAACTTACTTACAGTACACACAACGCAGATATTCACACACAATTTCCATTTCAACCCCCTAAGAACTTATTCACATACACACAGCACAGATATTTCTCCAAAATAACTAACACTTTGCTGTGACGTCTATTTACTGGCTCGTGGCGCGCCTGTTGGGTTCATTTCGTGAGGTCTGCGCTGTGCTGAGAGTGGCTGTAGTGACGATGGCAGCAGCTTTCTGTCTGTGAGAGCAGTTTGTCCTTTTTAGGATCAGCACTGGGCCGCTCACGTCTCTGCACAGGCTCAACGCTCATAGAGACCGTGCAGCGTCGGCTGGCTCTATATGGAAATTGTAGAGTATTGCCACGCCGTCATTATGTGTACACATTTTCCTACGAAACCACATAAAGGCCCTTGGCACCAGCTGTAACAAAGTTGGTTGTTTGCGGGAGTTTTAGGTCCTGGCAACATCTAAGGTCATATCAGGACGGGTACTGAAATGTGACAGTGCACAATCATGGCAACTTTATATTATAGTGCTGCCCCATTGGGAAATCAAGGCCACCAGCACCATGACCCGATCGATATCCCACCCAGTCACATTATCCTTAAACTGAGCTAACCAGTCGTTGCCCTATCCTGTTAATGCCGAGCGCCATTGCTAGGAAGCGACACGTATCAATTTTTGTGCGTCATTGGTTTGACTCAACCGGGAATTGAAACTGCAATTAAGGGAGGGGAGAGGTGCTAATTCGGCGATGGCTGGATTTAATTGGTTTTCGAGTTTCGCCGTATATCCGGATTTGGGGCCTAATCAGAAGGCGCAGACATTCACTATTGACACGCAACAATGTCTCCTTGTGTGGGTTCAAAGGCGAGGCATGGGCGAGTACTCTAGGTACCGTGTGGGTGGGAGGGAGTGGGGGGAGGCCTGGGCGACCTGAGTCATTGTTGATGAGACAATGGTCGTGCTTTGTTATGGGCGTGGTGCTTGAATCAGCACGTCAACAGCATGTGCTTCTCTGGGCAAATAATTTGGGTATTCATACATTTGTTGCGATGGGAGTGTGATTATATAGTTTTTGATATGATTGAAATAGCATTAAATAAGTAGGGATAATTAGTAGTGGTAGGACAATCTATATTGTTATTTAGTACTGCATTTTTGCATACTGACCTATGGGTGTTTATTGATAAATCATGCAGGTCTGGTGTTTTAAATTGCACTATGATTTTAAAAAAAAATTCATTTAAATAAAATAAATTTGAATTTATATTTTTAATCTCATTTCAAAATTTTAACGCAGCAATCTATCTTACACAATTCTTTTTGATAAAATTCATGCGATTTTCGAATAAAATGAATACAATACAAATCAGTAGCTCTCACATCACTCTTTTTCCTATTTTCGTGTATATGATTTAATATGTTGATTCCTCAGTTTGTTTTTGTTTATTAATACATTTTGAAAAATAATTATTTTTGGTAAATATGTTTATTCTGCTGAATAAGTCTTTTGTCAGTGCCGAAACGCTGGTCTTCCAGCCATTTTTCAATTCAGGGTAGTGGACATTAGGGATGTATAATATTTATGTCGGCGGTGAAAATGGCATGCACAAAAGGCCTTCTCTGTATCATGTATGTGCCCAGTAAGCTGACTTATAACCTTTTGTTACAGCTGCCCTACCAACCCTCTACATGACCGAGCACTGTCGGCAGCTTGTTGATGGCTACCTTCACGACAAGAACCGCATCTACGTCGACAATAGCATAGTGGTGGAGGTGTCCCCGAACCTGGTCGTAGAGACCCAGACTACATGCATAGTGACGTTTGCTGCACGAGACCCGAGCGAGCGGCTTGTTCTGCACTTTGAGAGCATGGACATCAACTTCAGGCCTGGCACTATTGACCGGTAAGTTTGCAAGCGCAGTGATTCTCAACGCTTAGTCTCAGATTTATCACCGAGGTATTGTTATAGCGATTGTTGTAATATGGTGATAATAATTTCTTTATATTTTTTTTATCGTTTCGCTAAATTATGGTAATTACACCCAGAGAAACACCGGTTCTCATCTGATCACCACAGTTAAGCAACGTTGAACCTCGTCAGTTACTTGGATTTGAGCGACTACCTGGGAAAATGAGGTGCCGTAGACATCCTGATACAAGCTTATTTGTATCCTGTCAAATCAGTAACAAATGCTACCACTTTAGTGGCTATATTTGAAGTGCATGGCAAAAGTGAACTCTTCACTGCGTACTGTGAAGGTGTGATTATCAGTGACGGAAGACTACACCTAACTAAAAAAAAATAAAAAAACCATAAGATTATGAGCTATTGGTGTGTATATAATATGCAGAAGGACCTGTCTTCCACGACTGTGACTGAACATATTGTCTATAGATTGATGTGACTGAACATTGACTTGGCGTTGTCCGTAGACTAATGTGAGTGAACATTGGCGTTGCAGGCTGAGAATATATGACGGTTACGATGCAAAGGACCAGAAGACGCCCGCTCATGGTCTCTACGGTATTTACCTGAAGAACAAGTATGAGCGGAGCAGCGGCAGTATCCATGACTATACTTCTACAGGGCCAGCGCTCACCCTTTTCTTCATAGGCGAGCTGTCGCGCGAATTTACTGGCTTCCGTGCCCTCATCACTGTTTTTAGAGGTAAGAAGCTTATTGGAATAGACATGGTGTAAATGTGGTGTTCTCTGTGGTGGAGTGGTTAGAGTGTCTGACATATTTCTAGGTCGGACTCCTAATCTGAAGGTTGGTGTGGTTCGATTCCCCATTCCCCCCACCTCTGCCAATTTGAATTTCCACCTCTGTGTATAACTTACAGTATCAGCAATGGCCAGTTGCTCTCATACAATGTCTATGTGGTGTGGGAGCTTAATCCTTGGGTCGGTAAAAGTGTAGGCCTGGGCTTTCTATTGACAAACTGTCTAATGGTGAAAACAAGTCTATTCAGGCTTATCCATGATAGGCAGTATAAATCTTAAAGGGGAAAAAAGGAAAAATTGCTTTTCCCAGGAAGACTGGTGGTGCTCCGGTGCGAAGTTAATAGATAAAGAAAATAATTATAAATGAAAAAAGGATTTTAAAAAGTATACTAATGAATAAGTACCTGAACCAACAAATGTAATAAGAAGACATCTTTTGTTATCGGTTATCTTGGAAGAACACTTTGCTTTAATTAAACATGGGTATTGTAAGCCACTTTGTGTGTTTTGTCCTTGCATGAGACTATTTACCTTGTCATTAACATGGGACTATCTGGACACTGTTTATATACCCTGTCACTGACATGGGACTATATGGACACTGTTTATATACCCTGTCACTGACACACAACTATATGGACAGTGTTTATTTCCCCTGTCACTGATACACGACTATATGGACACTGTTTATTTCCCCTGACATTGACACAGGACTATGTGGACACTGCTTATTTCCCCTGTCATTGGCATGAGACTATGTGGACACTTTTTATTTCCCCTGTCAGTGACATGGGACTATGTGGACACTGTTTATTTCCCCCCGTCAGTGAATAACAACATTTGTTTCCCTTCACTTCCACAGACCCTAAGCCCCTGGACGGCTCCTGTAGTCCTACCTACCTAAAGTGTGTGACGAGTAGGTGTATACCCGAGAGCCTTCGTTGTAACGGGTACCAGAACTGTGGGCAGCATGATCACTCCGACAGTCAGGACTGTGATAACACCCCACCGCCCATGGACAGGAATATGGGTAAGTCATGGCCTGTACTGCTTAATGTAGACGTATAGACACTGGACTTACTATTCAAAGTATCCTTATATCCGATGAACTGTCGTCTTCAAAGTAACTTAATCCTCGAAGCACCCCAGTGGAACAGAATCCCAAGAAATACACAGTGAACATATGCATTTAATTATATTATTAAGCGTATTAGTTATATATGACATTTACTTTGTTCACTGTACTCAGCATATCCTGTTTATTTAATGTCCACACACATGGCAGGCTCTATTGTAATTTGTTGTATAAATGGACATTTTTTGTTAAAAACCGCCAAAAAAATACATAATGGAACATTATTTTTTCCTGACACACATACACTTACTATGATGGTGCCAATATTATTTTGTCCCATAAACATGTACTGTTAGTATTTAGCTGTTATCGTGCATGGATTGCCTGATGCTTTAATGCTAAGCCATGCATTGTGATGTTCCAGGTCTCGGCTACTCTGCTGATCTCGGGCTGATGGTGGGTTGCGCTGTTAGTATTGTCGTCCTCATGGTTGTCGTCCTCTGGCTTGGCATCGTCTGCATCAAGCGCACAAAGAGGTGAGTCGAAAGGCGGCTTTTTTTAAAACCGAACTGTCGGTGATTGTTTTCGTTCATTCTCAATGATTAGCGAACATGGTTGCTGATGATATGCACTGTGTAATACGAATTGGAAAGTTTTATGATAACAGAACACACTAGAACTGCTAATCAATAGCTAAGGCTTAGTGTAAGCTGTTATACCGTTAACAAATTAGGTTCAGCCTTCACCAATATGTAATGGATGTGGAAATAAATGAATGATGATGGGGATATACTTGATTTGGAGTTTAGTTTAATGTAAGATCGGGGGGGGGCACTTTACTGTGCGGTATACCAACACTTTAACTCTAACGCTAACCTTCAATTTGAGGAGGCTACTGATGCGGGTGTTCATTGATGTAGACCGCGCGCTAGCAGTACACCGCACAATAAAGTAGCATCGATTCAATTCAATTTCACTTTTTCAATTCAATTTTATTTGACTCTATCGACCCATTTTGGGGTATTGGAGCAACAAAAACAGACATCTTTAATTCAATTCAGTTGGGCGTTGCTCACAACATAAATAACTGGATATACACATGGTGGTGAGTTAGTATATGACGCGTCTTTAACCACCTACGCCTTCTGGTGTCACACAGGTACCGCGCGTCCAGGCGCTACCACAGCCCGTCTCCCCACGTGCCGGCGCCGCACAGCGACGTGGACGGCGCCATCGTCGAACCGGCCGACATCCGGCACGTGGTGGCGCCCCCTATTGCCTTCCTCGAGCCGCCACCGCCCTACTCGGTGCAGCCCATCATCAACACATCAACGTGCAACCGCCAGCTGGAGCTGCCTCCGCCCTACACGGTCGATGAGCGCGACACTGCCGGGCTGCTGGTGAACGAGTCCCCGGACGGCCACTGCCCGCCCGACCCCCCGAGGGTCATCGTCCAGCCCCCGTCATACCAGGGCGGCGAGACCGTCGTCCCCATGGTGATGACCGTTCCGACCGGCAGGCTGAGGGCGGGTCGCGGCGGCACTGGCACCGGTGTTCCCGGAGGCCTCGCAGTGCCCACGGCACCACCTATGGGCACAGGTAACATTGGTACCGGGGAACCGAAGAGCATGGAGTCACAGAAGGGCATCGAGTCCGGGCGAGAGGCAGTGCTTGATGTGGACCCTGAGGCACCCATGGTGCCGCCGCGGGTTGATAGCCGCCACCTGAGCATGTCCAATGATACGGCGCGTGAGAACATGATGCGCCTCACTGGGCTCGTGTCGCAGAACTGAGGACACTGCCCAATGTCGCCACCACCAGAGACTTGAGGGACTGGGGGGGATTGGGGAGGCACCGCGCCAGGTCTACATGCTAATGAGGAAGGAGGAGTGGATGACACATAATTGTGTCGCCAAACTGAGCACTCACTGCCTGCCGCCACCAGAGACTTGGTGGACTGGGAGACTGGGGAGGCACCACGCCAGCTCTACATGGTAATGAGGAAGGAGGAGTGGATGACACATAATTGTGTCGCCGAACTGAGAACTGCCCCCTGCTGCCACCGCCAGAGACTTGGGGGACTAGGAAGGCACCGCGCCAGGTCTACATGCTATTGAGGAAGGAGGACTGGATGACAGATAATTGTGTCGCTGAACTGAGCACTGCCTGCCGCCGCCAGAGACTTGAGGGACTAGGGGACTGGGGAGGCACCACGCCAGGTCTACATGGTAATGAGGAAGAAGGAGTGGATGACACATAATTGATTGTATGCTTTTTACATTCTATGTAAAAGCAATGGTTGAATTTTTATTGAAAAAATACAATTCTCGCCGTGAATATGGCATGGCCTATGCTGCTTCCACGGCGTCAAGAAACCAATCAATCAATCAATCAAGGAGGAGTGGAAAGTGAGCGCCTCTCTCTCTAAATGCACTTACCTACCCACTTACTGACTTACTTAAGATAAAAAACCTGTAGCTGGATGGTGAGCAGTAAGATTAGGCATGGTGTGTTAGTTCAATTCATTAAATAACGCCATAGCTTATTGTTTCTGCCCCTCCCCTTCCTTGCTATCTATTTCATTTACATAGATATTTTGGGCAGCTTGCCTCAAGGGTTATACTTTATATATAGGAAAAACTATTATAATAACGCCTAAATTCTTTAGTAGAATCACTACCATGTACTGTTCTAATTGGATTTAAAAAAGAAATGTATTTAAAAATACAACCCAACTACTATTATGTTCAATAGGTTTTTTCGTGGGGTAGGGTTGGTTACAAGAATTTATTTCCTTATGTATTGGCGAACGAAGTCCATGGTGTCCTAAAGTTGTGCAAGCTATAAAGAAAATTGAATGCTTCCTGCCAGGCCCAGTATCCTTTACTACTATGGCGTTGAAGAAACTATGAACTTACCCAAGTTAGTCACTGTAGTTGCCACAAGTAGATTAGCGTCATTGTGGTCGTTCTCGGTATTACAAGGAATATCATTGAAAAGGATGGCATGCCTTTCTGTCTCTTCTATTGATTGTCCAGGGATGAAAGATCTATGTGATTTCACAGATTTCTGCAATTTAAAAAACATTTAACGATTAACTTTAAACAAAATGTCGAGTAATCTGGTTGTATATTACATCAATTGAGTAGTTTGAATCCCGTTCTTATGACCTTAGATTTTGCTAGAACATAAAACCCAAGCAAAAACGAGTTAGATATGGGCGGTAATATAGGCACAACAAGGATAGTTGAAACCTGACTTCCGGCATTTTTCCTGTGATTCCCTGGCAGTGCTAATCCTATTGGGGGGGAGGGGGGGGAGGGGGGGGGGTCCGCATTTTCGTGGAAATTCGTCGTCGGTGTAATAAACTCGGCTTGATTTCCGCGATTTTTGTTGGAGACCACTTTCATCCCTGATTGCCAACACTTTGAACCTACCTGCATATACAGTAGCTGCTATACAATACCATTAGTTGAATTCGGCTTTTGTAATTTGTCTGTGGTGTTGCAATAGTTGACGTTTGGCGAAGCTAGTAGGCGGTCTAGGTAGACGATATGGTGACCCGTCAAGTGATACGACATTTGAATATTCTCTAAATGAAAATTGGTGGTTTTTCCTTCGATGGAAACTGAGAAACTACAACAAAACTTACATGTTTCAAAATGTAAATACTTTAGTGCTTAGGCTGTAATGTATACATACTTGTGAATATATAAACGAATTGCACGTTACAATCTGTACAGCTTACATCAGAAAGATACGGTGAATGTTCATCTATCCACTGACTGAATATATCCTGTAAACGACTTGAAGCTTTTATAAGCAATAGATAGTATACATATATACAAATATATATATAAATATGAACTTAACATTAGAACAGTTGATGTCGCCACTGCATATAGTTGGGTAATTATGCATTATCACATTGATTTACATGCACAACTAGAGTGAGTCAGTACCAAGATGTCTCCTGTGTCGTTTTTTTCATGAACCTAACTTGAAGCAATATTTAAGTACACTCGGTATGGATGGAGTCATGCTCCCAACTAGGCGGCATTTGTATGTATGTATGTGTGTATGTATGTATGTATGTATGTGTATTTATTAAAGCTGCATAGTCCGATGAAAATGTCAAATTTTCAAAATCAAAGTAATTATCTAGATTTGATTCTACATATCTAACTTAGATACTGGTGCGCGTATTAAACATTAGTCGCTGCACAGAAGGGAATACTGAGGGAATTTAATAGAACCTGTTACCTCAGAAGTCTATGGTTTCAGAGTTTTGGTGTGCATGCCAAAATTAATTTGGCATCTTGTCACTTCAAATAACTCCAAAGTTAGCCATTTAAACTAAAAGTTACTTCAACCTAAAGTAAAGTAGAGTGTAATGATCAATCTACTGTATTTATCTAATAAAATTGTAGAAATTCAAAACCATTGGACTATGCAATTTGAAGTAATTAATACACGCAGCCTTAGAACACTCCTGGTGTGCTGTTCTTGTTGCCTAACACTGTTTCCCCTGTTAGCCGGAAAGGCGTTGGTTGACATTGAGCAGGGAGGGGAAGGGAGAGGGGCAGAGCTAGTGAGAAAGAGAGGCAGAGCGAGTGATAGTAAAGGTATCTGAAAACAGGTAAAATTTGCCGCCATTCTCTGACAGTGCTTTGCCTACGAGGAAAGTAATGTTTGCTGTGGATGGTTTCTGTGATGTTTGAATGATGCAAATACTCGACTGTGCTTGCTTAAAAGTCATGTGTAATATATACGTGTAATATATAATGTATGATAATTTGCAGAATTTTGATGGCGGGCGGTGGGCTACATTTGATTTGTTCCCGTTTGTTTATTTCTTTTTAATAACAGAAATGTTATTGGTTTACTGGTTTTGTAAACTTATTTTCGCGGGGGAACAAACCCTTTGGGAATCATGTAACCTGCTTGGTCGATTGCGTTTAAAATTGTATCCATAATTTGAACAAATTGGTTCTGGAATGACTACGGTGTGATCGACTTATATATTATACGTAGTCTTGTACATACATATACATATATACATGATATATATATCCTCATTTAGGTACACCATATCTTGTGGACTGAAAATTTGGGTAGCTTTTTTAAAGCTTTGATTTAAAAAAAAAAGTTTTATTAAAAAGAAAAAGAAAACAAAAAATCCTTTTCTTATTTCCTGCCCTGTTTACATGATACTGTCTGAAATGTTTTCTTGCGTGTGTTGATTATGGAGGTTTAAAAGAAAAGAGCACCCTTTGCCCTCCTACTAACTTACTTCTTATCACGTCTGCTTCTAACTGATACCACTGCGCCCTCCACTTACATGTACTGCGCATGCCCAAGCAGCGGTGGCTTTTCACACTTCAGTGACCTTTGACGATGTCACCTGAAGCAGAATATTGCGACAAATGCCCTGTAGACTACATCACAGTTCCAGCGGCGCGGTGCATTGTGGGATGCGTCAGAGCAAGACAACCCCCCCCCCCCCCAAAAGCACATGGCACATGCTAATACACTGGGTGAAGCTATGAAATGTGCTAGTTTCAGCTCATCTCAGCTCTTTCTTGAAACATAGAATACCAACTAAAAAAATATATATAATAAATTAAGATATTAATCTTTTATCCACCAGTGCATTTACATCAATAAAATCAGCACATCTTATGGCATGTGCATTTAGATTTAGACAAATCTAGGCACTCAGACTAGTGTTAGAGCCATAGTTAGAGTCAGTTTTACTTATTTTATTCATGTTTTTATTTATATCCTATGGTTAATGACATATGTAGAAATAGAAAATGAGTAGGGTTAATCAGATATTGGTTATATATTTCTTTGAAACAAGTTTTTGTTGACACATTTGACATTTTAATATTTAGAACAAGAATTACTTCTGGCTAATCAATGGTGATGTAAACATCAGCCTGTAAAGTGTACTATTTTCGTAAGTTTCTTAGCTCAAAATGCTTAATTATGGAGAGTGGTGTCTTAAACATATTCATTATATTATTATATTGCATCCTTCCAACCATTTTGTGCCAAATTGTCATGTATTTCTATTTATTTGGAATAAAATGCCAGTTTTGCCCTATGCGTATCGGTAAACTCAATGGGCGTACGCCTTTGCTTTGCTCCCAACGCCGTTTTCAGCGCATGCGCAGTCGGAACCGTGATGTAGTTTATTCAAATGCACACACACGCATGCATACACACACATACATGCACATGCACACATACACGCGCACGCACACATACACACGCACGCACACACATACCACTGTGGGTAGCTAGCTGCTGGGCCATTTCCTCTCTTGATCTTGGCCCCATTATTGAATATCCGGATGGCTTGATATGACTAGTATTATTGGGTTTAACACCAAACACAATTTCTAACTACGCTGAGAGGCCTGCGCGTGTGTAGTAACTAGGTAGACTATGGCTCGCCGTTTATACTGAGTAGTATGGGCCATGTGCCCGCCAGGCTGTGGTAGATGTGGTAGCGACTTATACTGTAGGTCTATTATGACGTAGGCTTACCGTGTAGACCATTGTTCACCAAGTATTAACCTATTTGGGTACATTATGCAGTCATCTGCCTGTTTGGGAATCTGACATTCGCTCCGACTGTATAGGTGGCGTATATTGGATACGGCATATTCACATATTCTGTTCTATTGGGAAAACATTTATGATTTAAGTAAAAAACCTTTTGGGAGAGGGTATTGCGCAAAAGCAACAGGGAGAAAAGAAACCCCCCACACACACAAACAGAACGCCCTCATAATAAAGACAAGAATGATTGCGTCCCAGAGTTGTGGAGATTTAGCAACTGCTTTTTGAATGAGTTGAATGCATTAACAAACAACAGCTTTTTGTACTTCTTCTGAACATGTTTTCCAGGATTTTAAACAATCTGGAAAATTGGCCATTTCTTCTCATGGAAATAGATTCTCAAGAAATCAAAGAAATGCGCTCTGAAAATAGCCAGCCAGCCTAACGGGTAATCAATCAATCAATCAATCAGTCAATCCATAGTGCGTTGGTATTATGTGTAAATAACCAGTGAACATTTCTTTTTTTTAAATTTGTTTATTGAAAGAACAAAACATAGTTCATGGCCATCACCATTTGATACCAAATATAAAACTTGTGCCGATAACTGACTATGAGAAAATGCTGACTAGCAGACAGTATTACAAAAGTTGACAACCCAGGGTAGAATCTGTGGCCAGCCACATGGCTAGAGGAGGAGATGGTGGTGTAGGTATAGGTGTGTGTGTGGTGCTGGTGTGCAGAGGTGTGTGTATGGGGGCGGGAGGGTGTCATTGAGGGCCACGCCCGTATTTTTAACCGCCTGACCTTTTACTGCTTAACACTGCGCCTCCTGGTGGAGACGTCGGTAGCTTGTTGTGAAGCGCGCATGCGCCGCTACCCATTTCGCACAGACGCCGGGTTATTCATGAACGCGGACAAGATACAATTGCGCACGCGCAGAGAGGTGCTCTCAAAATGTTACAGAGGCCACATAAGGCTCGCCAGGGGGCGTGGAATTGGTCCCTGGCACAGTTAATGTGAACCCGAGTGGTTGTGGATGTGACCTCTCTAGGTTTGATGATGATGATGATGATGATGATGATGATGGTGATGATATATCTTCTGTGTGGGTAGAGGAAGGAGGAGGAGAAGGTTGGTTGGAGTTTTACGTCCTGGCAACATCTAAGGTCATATCACGACCGGGTACCGACTTGTATCAGTGCACGCTCATGGTGACTTTATAGTGCTGCCCCACTGGGAGACCAGGCAGCCAGGAGGGAGGGAGGAAGGGAGGAAGCAGTGCCCAGGCATGTCCATACATTGTTCTCTAGACAGGTGTCTGTATGTAGGCCTAGTAGTGAGTACCTAGTCCTTTCATACTACCTCCGATTCGATCTGACTATCGCTTTCATCAGTAACCACGCAGTGTTCCGTCTACGCTTACCCTACAGCAGTTATCATGGGTGGGGGGGGGGGGGTAGAGGTTTTGCTGGTGGGAGGGTGGGGGGGGGGGGAGGGATTTTTTGCCGGATACTTTCTGAGTTTCGTTTTATAACAATTGTACATTGTTCTTGGCATTAGCGTTGTGCCCCCTATTATCACTACGGCTACTGTTGGCAGTGGGTTGTGATGTAAATTGCCACGTGAGGCTATTGTGTATATATATTCACCTCTACAACGCAAATCCACACTAGGGGGATGATATGAGAAGTTGATAATTTATATACATGTACACATTAAAGCAAACGATTTTTAAGCATGCTGTATTTTTTATTGCGAATTTCTATGTTACTGCTTTGGAAGGGTTATGTTCGCATGAACCTTTTTATGGGAATTTTTGTTCAATTATTTTTTTGAAGAAGTGATTTGTTTATTTAGCATATGCTGGTAGGATATACCTCTAATCATCTAGCTGTACTGGGCAAGGACATCCTTTGATCATTGGCTAGTTGGTTGTTGTATATATGTACACATTGCATATTGTCATTATGTTATCATATTAATAAAAAAAACTACCACAAACGACAAAATAATACATGTGTTGGTTATATTTTCACGAATACAAAAGGAATGGACACATTTGAATTCTTCTTGCTGAAATTTCATTCCTGTGTTTATATCATTTCACTTAAGATAGTACGCTACCATTGCCTAGGTTTTGCATACATGCTACCAGGTCACTGACTTAACTATTCACCAACTACAACATCGACTTCTATATAAAACTACTGTATGTTGACCAACATTTTGATATTGGTTAGTATTGTGGTATTCATAATATTACTTATATCTTATTCACATCTATTTTCATATCTACCTACTATGGGCCAAATTATGTAACTACCATAATCCTGACTCTGAAATATAGAATTGAATTGATAATATAGTCCAGCAGGGCCTTAATATATTATTATAACCATAAACATGTATACAGCAATAAGTATCGCTAGTTCAATATTATGATGATTAACTTGGGATTCAAGCCCTGGCTGAGTCAAACCAATGACTTAAAAATTGATACTTGTCACTACCTAGCCTGGTGTTCGATATTACCATTACTAAGATAGGGCAAGGAGCAGTAGACTGAGGAAGACTGATTCGAATAAGGGAAGCCGGACACCGAGTGGGCGAAAGGTTAATTTATTTGCAATGTTATGAAAGGTACAACGGTGGGAGTCAGTCAACGGCATTGGTGTTGATGGGGGCCTCCCCAATCGCCGGGTGCTCTGAGGCTGCCAGAGCCGACCCCTACAAAGTAGTGTTTAAAATAGAGGGTGGGTGCGTGTGGTAAAAGTTTAGTGTCCAAAGAGCAAGCGAGTCCGAATGGCTGGAGGTGGGGGGAGGTTTCCAGGTCAGTGATGTTCGTACTGCCCGCTTGGGGCGTGGTGCGTACCTGGCTCCCCTCATCGAATCAACCACAATTCGGAAATTATGCGCCTATTCGAATAAGGGAAGCTGGAGAGCATGTGGGAGAAAGGTTAATTTATTTGCAATGTTATGAAAGGTACAACGGGGGGGAGTCAGTCGATGACATCAATGTCGATGGGGGCCTCCCCGATCGCCGGGGATCTGAGGCTGCCGGAGCCAACCCAAAACACAAGGCTAGGCCTTGGGGGGGGCCTCAGAAGTAGCAAGGCGGGGGATGTAGTTGAACACCGCCGAGGACTCCCAGGTGGCCTGCGCCATTATCGCCACCAGGTCGACGCCCGTCAAGGTGCACGCATGTGCCACCCCTCCTCCGCAAGCCATGGAGGGTGAACCTCGAGGCCTCCGGGACCCCCACCTCCATGAGTGATTCCTGCACCAGAGGTCAGGGGGCCCCCATGTAGCAGATGAATGCTGGAGGGGGCCAGGACCTGCTGGACAGCCCGGGACCAAGCCCGCACCGGGCACAGCGGCGAGCCGGGCAGGGCTGAGATGAAGAGGGCCATGGCCTGCGGTGGTGACCTGATTGTCTTGAAAGAGGAGATGGTGACCCAGAGGCCACCAGGGCCCCCATCGCACTGTGCGGGGGCCTCCCCCCATTATAGGAGGGGGAGAGGAGGTTCGACTGGCGCATCAGCGTGAAGAATGCAATTATGACCGCCGCCAAAGGAACCACACCGCAGTGTCCCTGGGCATGGAAGTACCTGTAGATGTGGCCGATCATTGGGGGGGGGGTTATCGTGGGGGGGCATCAAACCGGGGCAGCGGAGAGTCTCTTCCCGTCCTTACGGACCCTCTCGCCGAGAGTGGAGTCGGCGCCGACCTCCCTGACCCAGGAGCGTGCGTTGGAGAACGCGTTGGCCACCGATGACGGCAAATGGAGGAGGCGGTGGAGGTGCGCGATGAACTGCGCGATGAACTGCGCGATGTCATAGGGGGACGGCTGCAGGTGGTCGACGTCCTGATTGAATATGAACTCGACGTACCGCCTGGCCTGCCGTGCACGGTTCCTCCAGGTGCCCGGTGCCAGCGCCGCCCAGTGGAGGGTCATCACATGCACATCTGCCCCACCGTCGAGGTCTGGAAGAGATCAGAGGTCATGGGAGAACATGTCTGGGGAGTGGTGGACCATAATTTGAGATATTGAATTGATGCAACATTGTTCCCGGACATAGTCTAATGCCACCCGGGAGGAGTGAGCTCGACTGAGGGCATTGGCGAGCAGTAGCTCGACGCGGGGCTTGTGTCTGACCATGATGGTGAACGACCCCATCATGGCGATCAGCCAGAGCTCACGGGTGCAGGCCCCCAGGGTCGCGTCAGTGGTGCAGCCAGACTCAAGGGTGGCTGCGGAGGCGGTGTTGTCCGTGTCCACAATAACCTCAATCCCGCTCGATACCACGGGCCTCAGGGTCTCGACCACCAAGACAAGGATGACGGCCTTGAGCTTGTGGATGGTGCAGTATGTTCCCTTCATGCGGTCGTCGTAGGGCTCAGAGAAGCAGCGCTCCGACGAGAATGCTCCCCACCGGTGAGGCAGGAGTCACAATAGATAGTCCAAGTGGGCTAGACTGGGGGCAGGAGAAGGTAGAGGCCGTTGGCCTTGGAGGCGTAGTCAAAGAACCAGCAGGTCAAGGTCCACCTCGGCGACACCCGGGGGGGCAGGGAACGGAGGCTTTTGAGTATTTGGGACATGAATTTATGGGCCGAGGGGATGCAGCCACTGATGTGGGCGAGCTTTCCCATTAGTCTCTGGAGGGCCTTCCTAGTGAGCGAGGGCCTCAAGAGCCAGTGGCCACACTCCTCGACCACTTGGTCGAGCATGGCTTGGGGTATCCGGATGAGCATGCACTGCGAGCATACCTCAAATCCCCGCCATGTGAGTTTGACCGCTGGGGGGTAGCACTTGTCAGGCACTAGGTCGAGCCCCAGGTCCGCACACAGGGCGAGGAGGGCGTTGAAGGCCTGGCCGGCATGGAGGTATGTGACCTCGCAGCTGATGAAGTCGTTGACATAGACCAATGCGAAGTAGCCCTGCCTCTCCAAAAGCCAGGTGACCGCGGAGATGACCCGCATGCAGGCAGCCTCCGAGGTCCTGCATCCGAAGGGAAGCGCAATGTCAACATAGAGGTGGTCATCGACCGTTATGCAGAAGAGCGCGGCCGACAGGGGTCCACGCGGAGCTGCCGGTAGGCCTGGGAGACGTCTGCGGTCCAGGAGTAGGCCCCCTGGCCCTCCTGCATGAGCCTCCGGCCCAGGTCTGAAACTGAGGGGAGAGTGTACACAGCGGGAAGGCCGAGGTACTCTCCCTGGGGATGCCTGCATTGACACTCCTGCTGGGCAGGTGTGATAGGTCGATGATGATGTGTCTCTTGTCGGGGGTGGACTTCGGCCTCGTCATGATGGGGCTGCATTGAGCCCATGGTGTGAAGGGGGGGCCCTTGAACGGCCCCAGGAGGGCGCCGTGGTTGAGCTCCTCTGCCACCTAGTCAGTCACAAAGTGGGCGTGGGTGGGGTCCTCCCGGTGGTTGTGGAAGGTAGGCATGGGAGGCCTCGATGCGGAGTAGTTGGTCGGGAATCCAAATTCCAATTGGTCGACCAGGGTGGTGTCAGGGTGGTCAGCCAGAGCCCTCCTCCAGTTCGGGATGTTCACGTTGGACGGAAAGGGGACGCGGGCAGCCAAAAAGTTTGGGAGGGCCGTGGCCTAGGCAGCGCTGTATGCTGCTGTGTATCCGACGAACTGCTGCCAGGCCGAGCCGGATATCACCGGCCACATGTCCACTTGGAGTGCTTGTTGAAGTAGACCGCGGATGATGCCGGTGACCGGCTCTGAGAGGCCCACCAGCTGCCATGGGTTCCCGCCGCCGGGCCGGCTCACAGACGGGAGAGAGCGGGGAGGGTCGACGCCCCGTCGGGCCGGACCCGGGCGATGAACGTCAGGTAGGAGTCGGGTCGATCGGGGAAGGCGGCTATGCCCCACCCACCAGCTGACTGTGTTGATGTTATTGTCCCGGGGGTGGCCGTTATGTCATGGGCCACGCCTCGAGCTTGTTCCGGCGTGTCCTGCACCCGGGCAGACCCGGGACCAGCAGCTGTTCATGTCGGTGTGTACGGCTTATATATGGCATGGGGGCCGGGGACCAGCGGTGGGGCGAATATGCAAATTAAGGGGTTCCCCAGGGCCGGGGCCGGGAACCAGCGTGCGTCGGGACGTCAGAGGGAAGCCAGGTGGCTCCACTGCAGGAATGTCAACAACAGATGTGGTACTTGCGGTTATATCATGGGTGCCGTGGGGGCTGTATGCCATTTTAGTGTCCATGGGCATGCTGTGGTCATGATCCGTGTGATGCAGGGAGAGGGGGGCCCCCGCCTGCGGCCTAAACCTCCACTGACAACTTCTTCCCTGTTCCCCTCTCCCTTGACTTTTTTTAATAACATGCCGCCTCGGCATGGTTGGTGACTATTTGCCGCACGTTTGCGCAGTAGCCGCAGACGTGGGCAAACTTTTGGCTTCCCGTGCCATGCCACTCACCCTTACTGGCCTTGTCGCATGATTCAGGGTCGTGGTTCCAGGCTGAGCATGGGGCGCCCATCACCGCCTTGTCGTAGGCGTTCTCGGCATCCGAGCTCGCCTTTTGGGCCTTCATGCCATAGTGCTGTTCGCCGTTGTTGTGTGTCCAGTCATCGCGATTATTTCTATTCGCACTGCCGTAAGGGCGGCCGCATCTCTCCATCCCATAGGGAGGCTGCCATCAGTGATTCGGGCGAAGATTTCCTTGGAGTACCGATGCACTATGTTCCAGAGCAGCGAACAATTGTCTTGTGCTACGTATGGCTTCCTGGTGGCCCGGGAAGCCACGCTGAGTCTCAAGCTGTTTCAGGCCGAGCATATACTCCTCCCGAGTGGCATCTCCCTTCTTTATGGACTACCCTTCATCCCCCCTCTCTACCAAGTCATATGGGAACAGATATTTTGCAGAAATACCTTTTTTCCGCATGTTGCGGCGGCGATGATCTGCACCGCTTCCTTGGCCGTTGAGCGGGGGCCACGGTCGTAGCGGTCGGCCTCCTGGCGGTGTTGGCAGCGCCCGGCCGGAGCATGGGCTTGGCACTGGGGAACCGTGTCCAGGCTGCCCCTCCTTGTTCGTCTCTGCTGTCTGGCCCTGAGGGGGGTG
Organism: Branchipolynoe longqiensis; assembly: GCA_030323885.1. NCBI lineage: Eukaryota > Metazoa > Annelida > Polychaeta > Phyllodocida > Polynoidae > Branchipolynoe > Branchipolynoe longqiensis. The sequence continues at coordinate 85,365,883 of CM059186.1, read as the reverse complement.
GGGGGCGTCGTTTCCCATGATATGTCCACCTCCCCGAACTCGCCCTCCAGGTCGCAGGGTAGGTAAGCCAGGGAGTATGGGGAGGCCGTTCATGCGTGGGGCGGCGTCAGTGGTCCTCGCTGGGAGCCGTTGCCGGCTGCCTCCGGGCTCGGGCCTGTCAGTCATCAGGCCGGGGGGTGGCCGGGGCTGCACTGCCCGTGGCCACCTCCGCGAGTGCCTTCTTCTGCCAGAGGACGCACTGCTCCATACGCTGCCAGCACATCTCCATTGCCTCTATTTTTTTCATTAGGTCTTCTTGCACGTTTTTGTCATGTTTGTGGTTCGCTTTGCCTTTCCCAGGGGCTGTTGATGCCATCTTGTATGCTTGCCTCTGCGAGCTGCTCCTCCACCAGGGGAGGTCTCCTGGCTGTGCGCTTTGCGGGCCTACCGACCGGATGTGAGGTTCATCTTGTCCTCTGCATCCTCCTTTTCACATGGATCATTTTTGCCGGGGGGAGGGTGTGTGTGTGTGTGTGTGTTATCGTGGGTGACATGGGTGGAGTTGGTTGTCGCTAGTTATTTAAAAAGTTTAGTGTCCAACGACCAAGCGAGTCTGAATGGCTGGAGGTAGGGGGAGGTTTCGAAGTCAGTGATGTTCATCCTGACCACTTGGGGCGTGGTGGGTTCCCGGCTCCCCTCATTGAATCAACAACAATTCGGAAATTATGCGCCAATTGTCCGCGATTGATATTTCCCCTGCGTAATAAACAAATGTACACAACACCCACCAAATAAACCAATAAAACCCCCTGTTATATTCACCTAAAAAAGGGATGAAACTCAAAGCCATCGGTCTAGGCAATTTAAGATTAAGATTGTATATAAACCCACATACACAAAAAATACCTTTGCTGTAGATAATCTGTATTACGAACACCCACTAGTAAGGTGGGAATTCCTCAGGATGTCTATGACACAGCCTTATAACCTGTCAAATCAGTGGTGGCTAAGTAAGCCTCCACGATTTAATGTCGACTTCTCATCTAGTCCACCACTGTGTACTAGTGGATGGCAAACCACAAAAGTGAACCACACACAGTCTGCTAGGTGGCGCCACATAATGAACAAGTGCAACGGAACACGCTGCACCCGACGCAACCTTAACCGTTCCTGAAAACTTAGCCCCCTGGTGTACAATTCTGGAACTAAGCATTGAACAGTGGACACTAGGGGTCGGTACTGTTCTTGAAGCTTTTGTAGTTATTTTTTTGTTCAAGTGCTTTTATTTCTCTGAATAACGTGTTGTCAATGCTAATGCACTGGTCTTCCATCCCCAATGACAACCGTTACTACACAGTAAACAAACCTACAACAACATAGATAGACAATTACAGGGAAATAAGCAAAAGATTGGTACATGAATGGCAGGTAAAGAATCAGATAAGACAAAAAAGAAACATATACAGTATAACCCTATTAAACCAAGCTCGGTTAAACCAAACGATTGGTTAATCCAAACTTTTTTCGGCGGCCCAGCAAAATACTACCATTTATCATATTAAAAAGTTGGTTAAACCAAAGTCGGTTAATCCAAATTATCGGTTGACCCAAACAAAATTGTTGGATCCCAGGGCACCTCTGGTATGGTTAAATTAAATTTTCATGGTATAAGGTCATCTGAGACCCCACCAACATTTTTATATGATAAATGGTAGTATTTTGCCGGGCTGCCGAAAAAGGTTTGGATTAACCAATCGTTTGGTTTAACCGAGCTTGGTTTAATGGGGTTATACTGTATATACATAAAAAACAATAATCAAAGTGTCCACATACATTGTATATTACATTCATAACGCACCAACGTTTTTGCCAAAGCCAAGTCCAAGTCGAAGCCAAAGCTTGGGTAAACCAATGATCGGTTAATCCAAATAAATTTCTAGGGTCCCTTTTAGTTTGGTTTAACGGGGTTATACTGTATTGGGACTAGTATGGTAAGCGTTAGTAGGGGGTGTGGCATAACTGATTATCTTTCCAGTGGTGACATGCTAGTTGTCATTATTCACTTAATTCTTCATACGTAGATAGCATAAAATATCCATTAACCCCAATTACTTATTTGAGAATAATTACGCGAGTAACTGCATGGAAACAACTTTCTTTATTATCACATAAGTTACAGACTCATTTTTTTCCCGTATAGTGAAGCAGCTTCCGTTTTCACTCATTGCCTTTTCCTAGTAAAACCAAATGCCAGGCTAGATATGAACATTCATTTGTAAGTCACTGATTTGACTCGGCCAGGGTTTGAACTTTTCACCGATTAAAACATGATTGTTTTTTGTTGTACTGCGACATGTAGGCCCTATTGTCCCCCAAGGCATCGTGCAGTGTTGACATGCGATTTCGAAGCCCTTCCCCCCCCTCTCAAACAAAAAGTAAGGGAACGGCATTCCCACACATTCCCACAAATCCACACCATCAGGGCCGTAGCTAGCCGGGAAGGGAGAAGGGAGGGGTAAGGGAGAAGGGGGAAGTTACCCCTCCCACATCCCCCCCTCCAAAAACAAAACCCTGGTAGTAACTTACCTGAAATGGCTGGAATTGACATTTCAAAGCCTCTAAATTAAAAAGGTTTTCTGGAAGGGAATACCGTCCAATTTAATAGAAACCTGTTACTGCAGAAGCCTATGGTGTCAGAGTTTTGGCGTGCTTGACAAAATTAATTTTGTATGCTCACACTTCAACTATGTAAACAGTTAGCCATATAAAATAGTTACTTCAAACTAAAGTAAGGTAGATTAAAGCGATCAACCTAATATATTTATCTAAGAAAATATCAGAAACTCAAAACCATCGGACTATGGAACTTTAATGTTCTGTTTCAAGTTATTTAATTAAAGTTGTATGGTCCGATGAAGCATTAAAAAAACACACCGCGTAGCGTCACCTGACGACCAGTAACCAACCAAGGACTGCTGTCAGGGAGCTCAGCTGGTACCATGGGTCTGGGATTTGCACCAGGCCAGTGAAGACCATATTCAATACATCATTCAATGGTGAGGTAACTACCATTCTTTGTGTGCAGTGAAGTAGTTGTCTACTAGTCAAAGTGAAGTACAGTAAAACCTCTCCCACCGACCACCTCCACAGATCGACCACTTCCCTATATCGATCGCTTTATTTGAATCCCAAACGATCGCTTATACAATATCATTGTAATGATGAACCAACTACCTCCCTAAATGGACGTTTTAAAGTCGGTCCCATGGTCGGTCGATTTTGAAAGGTTTTACTGTAGTTGGGTAACATAAGCCCCGTTCACACTGGCGAGTTAAAACGATTAATTTAAATCGACTTGTATAGTTCGACTCACATTTGCTGTGTGGACGCTACGCTAAAGCGATGTATGTGTGAATCGCTTCATCTAGTTCACTGCAAGTAAACCACCTCGCTAGGTAGTATAGATGAAGCGATGTAGCTGGTTCCTGGGCGGTGATAGTGTAAAATAGCAGTGCTTGCCAGATACAGGCTCAGGTGTAACTATTGCTAGTGCCCAGCAGTGTTAGGGCCTGATTAGGCCGAAATCTATTGAATGCGATCATATTTAACAGAATTACATCCTCAAATAATGAAATTTAATTAAATTAACCCTAAATTCCAAGCGATATTAACGTAGCAGCTACATCGGCGTCGAATCGACTAGTGAAAACTAAACAAATAGCAGTGCTCGCCAGATACAGATGGGGGTACTTGCTCATGCGCAGACATCGATTTCCGCCTTAAACAGCTCCATGTGTGGACACGACACTAGTTCGCCTCATCTAGTTCGCCGTATCTAGTTCGGCCTAAAGTTGTGCTGTGTGAACGGGGCTATAGTTGAATGGATTTTACACGGTTAATTTTAATGTCTTTCTTAAATTGTATAAAATCAAAACATGAAATTATTTTTGGTTTCCATGTCACAAAAGTGATACAATTCAATACACATCTATGACATCATTTCCACACACACAATTAATTCAAGCAAGATTTGTTGATCGCAATTAAGCAAAAAAGATGGTCTTACAAGTATAAAGTTGAAGAAAAAGTTTGGATTAATGCACAGTGTCGGTATGCAAATTTTCACATTTTCAAATTAGTACTTAATCATCTAAGCATATTTTGGATACATATTGTGCTATAGATTAAGTACATGTAGCATCGGTAGGATAAGTCTGAATAGTCTTGTTTTCACCATTAGGCAGTTGGTCGATAGAAAGCCCGATCCTATACATAGACATGCTATGAGAGCAACTGGCCTTTGATGATGCTGTATGTTATGCACAGTGGTGGAAATCCAAATTGGCAAAGGTGATGGGATGGGGAATCGAACCACCGACCTTCAGATTAGAAGTCTGACCTAGAAAATATTCAGACACTCTAACCACTCCACCACATAGACCACTATTTTATTTACCTCAGCCTGTAGCTGTAATGTATGTGAATCACCCGATGACATGAGAGTAACAAGATAACCAAGGAACGTTGCCTGACAACGCGTCGAGTAAATAAAGCCAGTCATGAACTAGAACTTGATGTGTTGACTCGTATCTTACATGGTGTCAGATGTGGAAGACTAACCAAGTACTATGGCGCTATCAGGATTAAAACCCCCGGAACCACTAAACTTGGAAGGTAAATTGGCATTGAACTGGAGTCAATGGCAGCATGCATATGAAATTTATGCCACCGCAGCAGGAGTTGCAGGAAAATCTGAGAAAGTGCAATGCTGCATGTTTCTTCATGTGGCAGGAACGGAAGCACAGAAAGTTCACCAAACACTCAAAATCGACATCACTGACCGGGACAAGATCACACCATTAATAGAAGGTTTTCGTGTTTATTGTGAAGGAAAAGCAAACATAACTGTCATACGATATCAATTTAACCCATTTAATCATGCGAACGAGAGCATGGAAACATATATACGTGAACTTCGGAACCAAATATTCCACTGTAACTACGGTGAGATTGAGGACTCTTTATTGTGCGACAGGTTGGTGTGCGGCGTTAAAGACAACAATCTCAGAGATCAGTTATTACAAATGCAAAACCTATCGTTGGAACAATGTTTAACAATGTACCGTGTAAGTGAACATAATACAGCACAACTGACTGACAGTGGCAGCATGAAAAATGATGAACACATACCAAGTTTGACAGCAGTGTGATGTCACAACATCAGTTACCACCATGGAAACGACCGTCACAACAATACCGATCTAATGGTTCAAGATTCCGATGCTCAAATTGTGGTTATATGCATAACAAGGGACAGTGCCCAGCAAAAGACAAACAATGCTCTGGATGCAGGAAGTTAGGACATTTCGTGAAGATGTGTAGAAGTAATGGGCAAAGAACGTCAGCAGTGAATGAAATAAACATGGGACGTCACTACGAACCCGAGGAGTGGATACGGCCATACACAAATGAAGAAAGTGATCACGATTTGTTTGTTGGGGCGCTACATGATTGATTGATGGGTGGTTCCTTTTTCCGTGTCGGCAGCATAGGCCATATTCATGGCGAGAAATATTTGTTTTTTGTTCGAACCATCGCTTTTACATGTAAAAGCGGACAATCAATTATGTGCCAATAGACACTCATTAAATTAGAAAGCTCACAATGATATATTTGTGGTCAAGGGAAACAAATTCCCATAGAAAAAGAAAAGTTTTATTAATAATTGATAGAATCTATTTAGTAAACTATATGAGGTGGTACAGTCCAGCTGCCCTCAAAAAGGCTAAATGTTTTCCTGTTTTACCTTAGTAAAAAGGTCATGCATACTGTCTGCAGTGTAGAACTGTTGGCGCAGGGCCAAAAAATCAACGCAAGTTAGTCAAATGTGTTTGAGTGTCAGCAACCGTCTCAGAGCATGTTCAAGGAGATGTTTCAAAAATTGATAATAAATTCCATCAGGTCTAACTGCTGTGTCATGCAAGCTTTCCAAAGAACACCTCAACTCACCCATACTGAATGGGGAGTGGTAGTGCTCCTCACCATCGGAGGGAAAGTCCAAGAGCTTTTGCTCTTGGCATTCCTTGATGGCCCGAAAGCCCGGGAGGCAGTTTGCCAAAGACGAGTTTCCAGCAAAGGTGCGAGCCAATTCTTTACTTATTTCGTCAAGTGATGTGAGAATGGTACCGTTGTGTTTCAAGTGCTGGATTACAGAAGAATCACCTCCCCTTCATTTGATTCTCCTGATCATTGTCCACACTTTGCCCAATGGCGTATGCATGGTGATGCTAGATACATGAAGACGATAGCGAAGGAAAGGAACTGTGGTATACAGATGTCGTGGTAGGGAAATGCTTGATAAAATTCAAGCTCGACACAGGATTGGAGGCGAACATCATTCCCAGAGCAGTGTACAAACAACTGAACGACATGACGCTAACTCCACTGCGATGCCATCTCATCACATACACAGGGCAACGAGTAAAGCCACAAGGAGAGACAATCATCACAATCCATGGGCATCAATTAAGATTTCAAGTCACAGAGACGGGTAGCCCCCTTCTTGGAAAAAATGTGTGTGTCGCACATGTGGACACTATAGGCAGCACACCAGAGGCTGACACAAGTGCTAACAAATTGATAAATATATATGCTGATGTTTTTAAAGGTCTCGGTAAAATAAAAGTAAGTGCCCGTATCCATGTCGATAAAAGTATAACACCGGTAATTGACGCCCCTAGACGAATACCACATGCTATAAGTAATGATGTATGTAGAGAACCTGATAGAATGTTAAGCCTAGAGGTAATCGTAGAACAGATTGAACCAACTCCATGGGTGAGCTCGATAACTATTGTAAGAAAACCTGGGAAGATCAGAATATGTTTAGACCCCACTAAATTAAACAAGGCCATATTGAGAGGACCATATCCCACACATACAATAGAAGAAGTTGTAGCAAAAACATGTGGGACGAAGTATTTTTCGGTAATAGACGCCAACAGTGGATATTGGCAAATTCTACTAGATGAGGAGAGCTCAAAATTGTGCACTTTCAGTACACCATGGGGTAGATATCGATACACATGATTACCATTTGGCATAAAAACAGCCGGAGATATTTTTATCCAAGAAATGAGTAACATATTAGGTGACTTAGAAGGCGTCAATGTCATCACAGATGACATCCTAGTATATGGTAAAACAGTTGATGAACACAACACCCGACTGAAAAGAGTATTACAGAGAGCTAAAGACATCAATTTAAAACTAAACCCTAAAAAATCTAAGATTTGTCAGTCACAAGTAAATTATGTTGGACACCTACTAACTCAAGAGGGACTGCTACCTAGAAAGGATCGTATACAAGCAATATTGGATATGCCTACACCAAATGACAAAAAGGCAATCCAAAGGTTTCTAGGTATGATTGGGTATGTTAGTAAATTCATCCCGAACATGGCCGAATTAACAAAGCCATTACGGCTGGTTCTCCAAAAAGATGTAGCATGGCATTGGCAAGATGAACAAAACCAATCTTTTAACAAACTAAAAGAATTATTAACAAAAGCTCTCGTTCTAAAATATTTTGATGTCAACAAGAACATTATCCTACAGGTTGACGCCTCAAAATCTGGCCTAGGGGCAACACCATTTAAAAAAAAAAAAAACCAGTTGCCATGGCATCGAAAGCTTTAGATAGAACTCAGTCAAATTATGCCATGATAGAAAAGGAGCTTTTAGCCATTTGTTTTGGATGCAAAAAATTCCATGAGTACATATACGGAAAAGAGGCAACAAGACAGACTGACCACAAACCACTTGTGTCGATAATGACTAAACCTATACATAAACTCTCCGCAAGAATGCAACGGATGAGAATGAGATTACAAAATTACAACCTGACAGTCATACATGTTAAGGGCACACTCATGTATTTTGCAGATGCACTCTCCAGAGCACATATCAAACAGGCATCACCAAGTTTATTTGACACAGAAATCACAGTCGCTGCAGTTGGATTATCAGAAGACAGTGTAACACGAGTGATAAAAGAGATGGCAAAAGATGAGACACTACGACAAGTCATATCCTTAACAAAAAATGGTTGGCCCAAACATAGTAAAATCTAAAACCTAAAGTCAAACCATATTTTAAATACAGACATATCACACTTCAAGACGACATATTGTTAAAGACAACCGTATTATAATACCAAAAACATTACAAAGACAAATGCTAGAAAAAATACATCAGTCACATTTAGGAGTAGTCAAATGCAAACAGTTAGCAAGGGATCATATTTTTTGGCCTGGCATCAGTAGTCAAATAGAAGATAAAATATCACGATGTCAAAGTTGCCAGGAATCACGGAATAAACCGCAGTCAGAGACACTAATAAACCACCAGATAACTAGTATCCCATATTACAAAGTAGGAATTGACCTATTTTATGTTGGACATACTACATTTCTGTTAATAATTGATTATTACAGGAAATTTCCGGAAATAGTAGAATTCGACACGACCACAAGCCAGGCAATAATAAACAGCTTAAAACAAATGTTCTGCAGATACAGGATTCCTAAGATAGTAGTGTCAGACAATGGACCTCAATTTAGCAGTGGTGAATATTTACAATTTGGAGAAGAATATGATTTTAGACCAATATTTTCAAACCCAATGTTTCGACAGAGTAATGGACAGGTAGAAAGATATGTACAGACAGTATAACTTATGATAAAGAAATCTATATTAGACAAGAAAGATACAAATATTGCATTGCTAAATTACCATAATACCACAATACAGGGAGTAGGAGCCTCACCGGCACAATTATTAATGTCCCGTAAACTAAGGTAGAAAATACCAACTTTGACAAAACAATTAAAACCAAAGATACAAACATCAAAAAGAAGCGAAATACATAAAATACAACAGAACCAAAAGAAATACTTTGATGAACATGTAGGACATGCCCACCCAAGTTGAACATGGGCGATGAGATACGGTACTTGGACCAGAAAGGTGCGTGGGCCACATGAAAAATAATCAAATCACAGATACCAGGTCTGCGAGATTACACTATACTGAACTCACAAAACATGATCAAAAGAAATCAAAAACACATTTTCAAATCCAATAAAAGTACCACACAAACAATAGTACAGCAGATACCGGCGACAAATTATAACAAACAGCCCACGCCAATCAAAAACATGATGTATACAACATGATACGGCAGAGTTATTCGCCGAGTGAAAAGACTAGGTTTTCCAACAATAAGATAAAGAAATACCAAACACACAATTAAGACAACCTAACCTGTACATATGTAACAGCATTTACTAATGGAACAAAACATCGTCATAAGATAAGATCATGTTGTTTTTACGCTGTTAAATTGTTATTTATTGTCATGTATTGTTAATTATAAGGATTTATCATATTTAAACATGTTTTAAATACAGTCTGTAAATGTAAAAGCAGTCATTCCACACATATATTACACATTTAGATAGAGCATCACTATATTGTATTATTACAAATACGGCATGATATATATTTAAATACACATCGTGAATACATCACGTTGCTAGCCATCTTAAGAAATGTGTTGATGTGAATAAGTAACTTTTAACAACACCTACCATTAAGACTAATTTAATTAATTAATTATTATTAAAAACATAACAGAATGAGATGTGGAGTAGATAATTATGGCATTTATGTAGATATTGTATTTATTGTCATGTATTGTATTTATTGTATTTAATAAAACTAATGAAAGGGAGATGTAATGTGTGTGAATCACCCGATGAGATGAGAGTAACAAGATAACCAAGGAATGTTGCCTGACAATGCATCAAGTAAATATAGCCAGTCATTAAATAGAACTTGATGTGTTGACTCGTATCTTACAGTAGCTATGTACAGGCAAGTCAGATGAAACGGTCCGTACACAGGTCACACTCACACACATGTGTAGGGCCTATATATATATAAATATATATATATTTATATATATATATATAAATAGCAAAACCTCTAAATCGACCGACCGTGGGACCGACATTAAGTGCTCCATTTAGGGAGGTGGTCGGTTTAGAAAGTTAGAATATGGTTACAATTGTACTGTTGGGACCCAAATATAGCGATCGATATAGGGGAGTGGTCGATCTGTGAGGTGGTCGGCTAGAGAGGTTTTACAACAAATAGCACAATAAACACAACGTTATTAATAAATAGCAGCATTAAATGCAAGGATCCTAAACCCATATAGGATAGAAGCTCCACCCTTTTATATTCATAATAAAAAATTATATATCACATATATATATATACCTCCCACCTCCCTAAATGGACTACTTTAAGTCGGTCCCAAGGTCGGTCGATTTAGAGGTTTTATATGCAGGTGTAGGCGCAGCACGGTCACGCAGTATGGCCAAGTAACGTTAGTGGGGCGCGGATTCGAGCCGCCGCCGCCAGGGTGGCATTGGGCGCTCCCATCAGGCTATAAGTACGGTACACCTTAGTTTGCATATATATATATATTTACATGACTAATATATATATATACATACATATAAATACATATATATATGGGTCGCTTTCCTGAAAACTGGTCAGCATGGGATCGGATTTTAAAACATCAATAAAAACCTTTCTACTTATTTTTTTCCTTATACTTTTCATATTCATGTTCAGATTTGATGAAAGAAATAAGGGAAATAAAATAAACTTTGGTCCTTTTAGTTATGAAGTGTTTTTGTACAAAAAAAAACCATTTTACAGTCAGCCATTTGTAACATGACATATGGGACCTGGTTGAATCCTTATTAACATCTTGTATTGCATTGATATATCAAACAAAACAGTTCCCAAATCAAAAAGGAAATATTTATTAACATGTATGCATGCTTAAATTAAAAAAAAAAAATGTTATGTCTTCAGAAATAACATTACAAATTTCTGTCACACGTGCAACCAGTGGTGTCTGGATGCCACATAAATATTGTACACTAATTATTCAGTGAATAAAGCATGGCTGGGAATTACTTTTGTAAATCAATATAAGCACTACATATTTCTGTATATTATGCCATGATTAATATCCTTCTAAGTATGATATTATTTAATTCTGATTAGATTTTTATTAAGCATGTGTGGTGTCCTAAGCATGTGTTACACATGTGACAAACATGTTATACTGTCATAAGACATAGCTTATTCATGGACTACACCTTTATTTTTTATCTCATCAATTTATATCTTACATAGATGTAAAGGGGAGATTTCCAGCTTTCATTTGCAACCAAAAGATGTAAAAAATTCAAATATTAGATTTTAACTCTCCATGTGACACTTCTGGCCATATAGGACCCATATTGCAATACCTCAGGGAGTTTGACGCCCCTGCCCTGCAGAGTTGTAAACCACTGCCTTGTGGTACATGTTCTTGACAGAACCGAAGGCGAAGGGAGCAAACCCTAAACAGAAAACCATGTCACTGTGGCAGCATTAAGGGCGGTTGATGTATGGAACTCCCAACACCTCCCGACCAGCCACTGCAGGGACAAATAGTTTTGTGCCTGTCTTGACATGTTCTTGCCGGTGTGAAACCTCTATTTGCTCCCCGAGAGAGTGCCGCTGGTAACTTGCAAAAGCCAGCAGCACTTCAACACTTTTGCAGGCAGCTTTCATGAAATGTTGACCGACTCATTGACATCACTCTCACAGCAGAGAGCTAAATGGAGAGTGGCAGTCAAGTAATGAAAGCAGTCTTTGTCACATCGCGACCGACAGCATGATGATGATGATGATGATGATATATATATACCCGAAGGTTTGGTGAAATCTGATACGTCATGCCAGCTAATTGGGCCGTTGTCGATGGAACAAGGCCCTGCTATGTACTGTAATCAGTTCATTGTTGTTTGTTGGTGGTTTTGCACCCGAGCCACACCAACGGTCATATCAGGACGGGTACAGACTTGTAACAGTGCATACATCTGGCGACTTTATTGTGCTCCCCCACTAAAACACCAGGTTGCCGGCACCTTGATCTGATATCCCACTCAGTCACATTATAGGTGGTTTCATGCTACACGGATGCGTACATTTGGGTGGTTCGTTATTGCTGAGAAGCATTGGTACAGCTCTCAATACACTATATTCACATGCATGCGCTGTGGCAACGGTCCCACAACCGTAGTGTTCGCCGTCGCCGTCAGATGTTGCACGTGTTGTGAGTATTGTGTATTAATAGTGACTGACTAGTTTGGTACCCTCCTAAAATTGTCAAAAGGGTCCAAACATGAACATTTTATTTTTCTTGGAAGCTCCAATGACTCAAAAGCAATATACTTTTGGAATTTTCAAAATATCCCAAATTTGACTGACATACATGCATTTGAAACTTAGTAATTTCCATAGCTTTTGTATGCGGTGTAGCAACGTCCCACAACTGGAGTGTTCGTCGTCGCCGTCAGATGTCGCATGCGTTGTGAATATTGTGTATTGGGTCAATATGTCAGTATGCTTCTTAAAGGGTGACAAGGTTGGAGCGGATTAGGGCTCACATCAACGGGGAGATGGGGAGTGTGTGTGTGAAGGGGGGGGGGGTCCTGAAAATAAACGGTTAAAGGTCAACCACCAAAGGTCAGCGGACCAAATGTCAAATAAAGCGGGGATTTAACTGAGCTGATTATATCATGCCTACTATTAATAATATAATTATACCACCGACCCCCATCTATGCGATAGTAGCTAAATAGGCCCTCAGTGCACCCTGCAGGGGCGGATATAAGGGGGGTGGGTGGTCAGGTTGGTTTTGGAGCCCCTCTCCTTACTGGGAAAAATCAGGGGGGGGGGGGTGCTTGGGATTCACTGATCTAACCCTACTTTTGAGAATTATAATTATAGAAAGCTTGACCTGTTTAGCTTGGTTGTTCGACTTTTACATCGTCATTCTCGTCGTGGTCGCCATTTTGTAAAGCCGATGGCCAGCAGCTGTGGTTGTGTAGGCAGGCTAAATAGGAAATCACTACAGGCAAGTAGAAGAAAGGCAGAGTATAGAGTGTGCAGATGGAACCAGAAGGAGCTTGCTTGTTTTATTATTATATAGTCTCATGAATCCAATATGGCTGTCACACCTGATCAGCTCCTCCAATCAGCACTAGGCATTCTTCAGTTAACCAATGAACATGTACCCTGCTTGTATCCAAGCCTTGGTTGTTTATGGCTACAGTGCCCTTTTGTGTCTGGGTGTGCAGTGATCCATAAATAACAGTTGGGGGGGAGGGGGTATGTGAGCAGAGCTGCTAAGGCCCTGTCACACTAAAGGTAGTGTCCCTTTCACACTATCTATAAATCACATAATATCTATATCAAACTCAGTAAAGGATCACCAGCACCACATACCTTAATGTCTCTGGCTTTATATACCATTTACCTTTTTATATACAATTGTAATTACTATAGACTAGTTCACACCATCCTCCAATGTCTTAATTATCGGAAAATCTTACACTGGCAACATCTAAGGTCATATCAGGACGGGTACCGACTCATGGGAACTTTAGAGTGCTTCCCCACTGGGAAATCAGGCCACTCGCACCATGACCCGATATCCCACTCAGTCACATTATCCTGACACTGAGCTAACCAGTCCATGCCCTATCCTATTAATGCCGAGCGCCAGGCTAGGAAGTGACAAGTACAACTTTTATAAGTCACTGGTTTGACTCGACCGGGAACCAAACTCCCGATCTCCCGCACGTGAGTCCCACGCTCTACCGATTCAGCCACCGCTCCCGCCATATATATACATATATATATTTTTTTACCTCCAGCACACATCGCTTTTGCTAACTAATGCTTAAGTCACAAATACTGCGGTCGCCGTACGGTGCTAGGGTGTGTCTTGCGGTTTATGCAAATGTTGCGATCTGCGGTTTATCTATTTACAAATCGTATGATCACCGCACAATCCCGTTAATTGTTTCCACATTGACAACTTTTTTTGAGTCACCTACTTTTGTGAATAGCTAATATATTAAATATTATTTTTTATGATATGTATGCTAAATCATGAAGAAGAGATGGAACTGATGAAAATCATATAAAATCATAGTTACAAACCGAATAGTAAAATCATTTGGCCTGTGGCGTTGCGATTTGCCGAAGTTAAGATAACTTCAACTTTAAGAAAAACGCAACCCATTGCGGCCAGCAAAATACTGTGTGGTCACCATACGACCACCGTATCCAACCGCCCGGTTGTGCCCATCCAGACATTTGAAGTAATATTAACCTCACCATAGATTTCAACAATTGTATTTAGTAGTAGGGAGGGAAAGGGAACTGGGTTCAAGGTGGGGTCAGGTAAGGGGAGGGTGGGGCAGATGGTGATCAGACAACAGTGAACCGCATTCATCGTACGGACACTCCAGCAACGGATGTCCAAATCATTAACTCACCCCCATCTACCAATATAACTTATACTCACTCTATGCAACAGTCAATTACTTGGAAAATAGTCATCGATATGACATTATTACTTTATTCTATTGCGGGTGGGATAACAACTTTAACTTTCATAAATGGACTTGTGCTGGCAACAGACAGGGCAGTAATAGTATTTACTGGGGAGACAGTGGTTCTTAGGTTTGAGCGCGTTGGGACCACAACTGGGGGCAATTACTGGCCAGGCTTCCTCTGAATGACCTGAAGGGTCTGCCCGGCTTTAAAATAGGACACCTTAATGTACGTAGTCTAACCCATAAAATTGAACAACTAAGAATGGACCTGCCATGGTCAGGACTTGATATTTTTACAGTATCAGAAACATGGCTAAACAGCCACATTGAGGAAAAGCTGATATCAATTCAAGGGTACAAGTTCCTAAGATTTGACAGGCAAACAAAGCTTCCAAATGGCCAAGTCAAAGCTGGTGGAGGCTTAGGATTCTACTGCAAAGACACACTGCAAATAGACACTGAAAAGTATGCCAACCACAATATTTCAAATGGAACTCTGGAATTACACTGGGCAGTCATCACCAGACCACACACAAAGAAAATTCTAATAGGTAATGTATATAGGCCCCCAAATGGGAATATGCAGGAAGCTTTTGACCTACTAAGCTCAACCATGAAACAAATTATAGACATTAACAAATATGAAACTCTTCTCATTGGTGATTACAATGCAGATTATAGTGCAAAACATCAACCATCAGCCAATATCATAAGACAATTTGCCACAGAACATGAACTGCAACAGATGATTAACAAAACTACTAGAAGCACACAAACCTCAAATACAACAATTGACTTGGCTTTTACAAATATAAAATATTGTACTACATCTGGTATCCTCAACTACAACATAAGTGATCACAAACCTATTTATATAATAAAAAAACAAACAAGGAATGACAAACAAACCACATCACACTGGGGCCGCTCATATAGAAACTGCACCTATGAGGACCTTTCAACCACATTACGGGGATTTGCTACCAATGAAATATTTTATGAGCAAGATCTGAACAAGTGCTGGGACATGTTAGAAGCTATCCTTGATAGAGCTGCTGACAAACTTTGCCCAATGATTGAACTGAGAATAAGAAAAAACACAGCTAAATACTTAAATGACGAATTACAAGAACTGCAACGAGATCGGGACTACTTTTGCCAAAAGGCTGAATTAACCAAAGACCCAGGGGATGCATTCATAGCCAAATGCTTAACTAGAAAGGCCAGGACTGAGGTTCGAAAGGCAAAATCAAGGTACTATCTTGACCAAGCCATCATTCACAACCAAAACCCCAAGAAATTTTGGTGTGAACTAGATCAAATAGAGCCTGATCCCAAGCCAAAAATCAGTAATCTAATAAATGACAGTACTGGTGAAACAATACCTGATATTCAACTAGCAGAAGAGATCAACAAATACTTTGTTGATATAGGAGCTAACCTAGCCCAAAAATTTCAACCAAAAGATGATGTCCAGGAAAACTATAAGGTTGTAGTTAACCAACATAGATATGATCTCATAGAAACAACAAAGGACAAGATCCTTACCAAAGTACAAAATCTATCACCATTCAAACCTTCAGGCATGAAGGACATCAGTTCAACCTTTATCAAGGGCACCATCAAGGCTCTGATAGATGAATTTACATACCTATACAACCTCATAATTACTACTGGAATTTTCCCAGAAAAACGGAAGAGAGCAACAGTTACCCCTATACCCAAGGTAGGTAACCCAAAGTCCTGTAATGAACTGCGACCTATATCCATACTACCTCTCCCTGGCAGAATAATTGAACAGATAATTCACGACCAAATAAAAACATTTTTTGAGGACACTAACTATTTAGCCACCCAACAAAATGGCTTCAGAAAAGAAAGGTCAACGACTAAGGCACTTGCCTCATTAATGGATGAATTGTTGATTAGCACAGACAGAGGTGAGCTTACAATAGCTGTTTTTCTTGATTTCAAGAAAGCTTTTGATACAATTGACCACAAATCCTGCTATGTAAGATCAAAAGAGCTGGACTGGGAAAAAGATCATGTAGGTTCATATCCAACTACTTAAACAATAGACAACAAGTCACAAAAATTAATAATACAGAATCCTCCACGAGAACTGTCAGAACAGGAGTGCCCCAAGGTTCCACTTTGGGACCACTCCTCTTTCTGATATTTATAAATGACCTACCATTGCTGTCTACCAGTGCTAATTTCACACTTTTTGCGGATGATGCTGTCCTCACAGTGCACAATAAAAACATTATTCTGGCAGCTACTATGGTAAACAAGGTGTTAAAAAAAGGTCAATATTTGGTGTGCTGATAACAGACTTACCTTAAACACACAAAAATCAGAATATGTGATATTTGGAACAAAATCTAGAAAATCGCACGCGCAAAATATAGAGCTATGTATAGGCAATGCAGTGCTAAGAGAAGTGAACTCGTACAAATACTTAGGAACCACACTTGACTCTACACTGAATGCGAACCAGCAACTATCGAGGCTGAACCAAATTCTAGGTATGAGAATGACAACCTTTACAAAAATAAGATGCTACATGAGTGAGAACACAGCGCTCAAACTGTATAAGGCAACTATACTGCCAATAATAGATTTTAATGATCAAATCTATGGCCTTTTAACAAAACAACAAGAAAATAAATTACAGAGAACTCAAAACCGAGCTCTTAGAACAGTATATAGGGGCAAAGTTCTCTCAGTGAATGAGATGCACACTAGATCTAATATCACATACCTGAGCCAAAGGAGAGATGCACATCTGCTATCTCTTATGTTTATCAGAGCCAAGGATGAAAACTACATAGACCATACTACCAGAGTTACCAGGCAGGGGGATGCTACACTCCTGAAAGTTCATAAACCACTCACAAATAGACTGACAAGAGCCTCTATCTACAAAGGCAGCAAATTATGGAATGAACTCCCAGTCAGAATTAGACATGCACAAACACAACTAGAATTCAAGAACCTGGTAAGATTTCACCAAGCCAATCAGGCCCTTCTACAGGCCTAGTGATGAGGTCGCCATATTTAATTAGCTATCTATTATAAGCACCTATGGCCACCCTGCCCCCTCCCACCACCCCACGCGCTCCTTTGCCTGCTGCCAACAAACCAAGTTATCCACCGTACAAATTATTTGCCCAGCAAATTCGGAAAGGTGTATCAGTCTGGTAGTATTGCTATAGACCGGGGGCCCTTTGGTACTGGGACGGCTCACTCCCTATCTCTCCCATGTGATGTAAATTTTGTGGTGCCACCTTGTAGTGGGTTTGATTGACCCAGCTGCTGGTTGGTGTTTCACATGTAAACACATACGGTTATATCATGCATGAGGCGGGTAAGCGTGAATACACATCAATATCGGATTGCTATGAACAGGCACACATCATCGTCGCCATCGTCACACAGCTTTCACATTCATATATACATTTGTGCATATATTGTGGCATCTGTTTAGCCGGGGGAACGGCCAGCGCACCACGTGGTGGGTTTGATCATTTTGATTACACAGTACAGGCTGAGTGAGCTGTCTTGGTATTATGGGGTCTTTGTACAAACATAGACACTAATAAAGTCTGTACTAGAACTACTAAATGACTGAAACATACAATCCTCCAAGCATTGTTTATCCAATCATTACTAACAACCTACTTACTCAAACTACTTCATGTAGTCAAAAAACACACCTGAGGTATTAACCTTTTAAGCATAACCTATAAGGCTAATCACACTCTTTAAGTAGAATATAAAAAACCTATTCTACTAACACATCCGCTCCTTCTCGAAAATATTGTTAAACTCCAACATATGCACAGTTTATGCATTCACAACATAAGTAGGCAATACATACCTCTATGAAGGAACGAAACTATGCACCTACCAACTCCGTAATGTAAAGGTCTAATCAATACACATGTAGATGTTGAATTGTGTAGTGATAACAACATAAGTCAGATACAAAAATTGTATGTGAATTGTCAAACTATACCATATGTAAGTCTTTGAATGTTTGATATTGTTAGTTCAGCTGATTTGGGCTAGCTGCATATATTGTAAATAACTGTATTGTCACATGGCTGGAAGACCAGTGCCATGGCGCTGACAAAAGACTTTATTCAATGAATAAACTATATTTACAACATCGTAGTCAAGGCCTGATGACCTCCCATGACCTTCACTTTGCAGACTTAGTTAATCTTGTAGTAGGGTTGCTTGGTTGTTGGAGATTTACATCCTGGAAACATCTAAGGTCATATCATGATGGATATCAACATGTGACAGTGCGCACTTATGGCGACTTTATAGTGCTGCACCACTGGGAAATCAGACTGCCAGCATCATGACCCGATATCCCACGCAGTCACATTATCTTGACACTGAGCTAACCAGTCCTTAGCCTTTCCTATTAATGTCGAGTGCCAGGCTAGGTAGCAACAAGTAACAATTTTAAAGTCATTGGTTTTACTTGACCGGGAACAAAACTCCCGACCTTTCGCACGCAGGTCCGCGCTCTACCGAATATACCGTTTTAGAGAGGTAAGTGGAACGTTGGGCATCGTATCCATCTAACGCCGTTACGCTTTGTTTTTTTTGTATAATGTGATGTAATGCTAATGCTAATGCAAATTCAGAAAGAGGGATTTAATTTTTTGTATCTGCATGAAACAAATGTTACTATCCAACTTTAGATTGACATATATGTCTTCGATGTTGTGGTGGTGGTGTTGGATGATGGTGCACATTCCAAAGTGAAACAATGAAAATCTGTCCACGGTTTAATGAAGCTCAACTTTCGAATATGGGTAATGACAATTCCTAATCAAATTATTTCTAGACTGATCCTTCATCTTTCAGATTAATATCTGGAAATCTAAAGTTGGATAGTAACATTTGCTTCATGTAGATACACAAATTTTAATTCCTCCTTCTGAATGTGAATCCCCCCACATACACATATATACCTTCACGGCAAGGGTAACACTAAAGCCTTGTTCACACAGCACAACTTTAGGCTGAACTAGAGGAGGCGAACTAGAGGAGGCGAACTAGTGTCGTGTCCACACACGGAGTGGTTTAAGGCGGAAGTGGATATCTGCGCATGAGCAAGTACAGACTAACCAGCGCCAGTTTTGGTTCGTCGACGTCGCACGAGAGAGTGTGGGTTCGACCTAGATATGTATAGACTGAGTCGTATTGTTTTGGAACGGTCAAAACTTCTGCTGGGCAGTGAAACCCTAAAAATAAATGATGAAAAAAATATATGTGTACCTCTAGCAGGTTCATAGACCAAATTATATTATATAGTATGATGTGCTTAATCCGCTTCAAATAAACCGCTACCATCCACACAAGAAAGGTGGGCCGACTTAAGCTAGTTCGCTTCATCTATACTCCCTCGCGTGGTGGTTTACTTGAAGCGAACTAGATGAGGCGACTCAGGCTTAATTCGCCTCAGAGTAGTGTCCACATGACCAATTTGAGGCGAACTATAGGAGGCGAACTAGTTGAGGTGACTTAACGGGCCAGTGTGAACGGGGCTTAACAGGCATCACCACCTCGGTCTAGGGACTAACATTGGTGTGAGGTGGGGAGGGATTTGTTTGCGGTACGGAGGGTGAGGGAGGTTGAGTGTATGTCATTACCTTGGTTAGCATGGAGATGGTTGCTGTGTGTGTGTGTATGTGTGTTTGTCGGACTGGGCATGCGCACACACATTCCCGGACATTTGTGAGGGGAGCGGGGAGGTAGGTTTATGCTTGGAGAATGTGTTTCGTTCCGCATCACGTAGCAGCTGTTTGGGAGGGGATGAGGGTGAGTGGAAGGGACCGCCAGGGAAGGGAGGGACTTAGAGGGGATTATGCTTGGAGAGTGGGACTGCTTCGCATCAAATAGCACATTTAATGACAAGAGAGGGAGGGGCTTCCACCAGCAAAGTAAACAACCGAAATGAAGTATTTTGTTATCACGGGGAAGGAAATATAATGAAACAATTAAACTAGAGACAATTAAACTAAGCAGAGCTGGAAAATCAAACCGCCGGCATCATGACCCAATATACCACTCAGTCACATTTTCTTGACGCTGAGCTAACGAGTCCTTGCTCTATCCTATTAATGCAGAGTGTTGTAATAAACTAGGTTGTAATGGCAAACCGTGTGCATAATAAAGTCACTTATGATCACGTTTGCCATTACAACTTCGTTCGGTCATATGACTCCCCACGTCACACGTGGGTGCGTTCGGGTAGTCACGTCTCTCACAAGTGCTAGGCTTCGAAGCAACAAGTCACCATTTTAAAGTCATTGTTTGGAATCAAACTCCCGACCTTTCGCACACGAGACCCGCGCACTACCGAATAGACCGTTTTAGAGAGGTAAGTGGGATGTTGGGCATCATGTCTATCTAACACCATGTGATAGATGAGATTTGTACACGTTGAGGTGCGTACCACAAGTAATCTTTATTTAGCATTGAGTGTAGCCCCATGTGTGTGTGCTAAAAGGGCTGTCACACTATGACGTAAGAGCCAACGTAAGCCTGGCGTTGGTGACTTTTCGTCATTACGTTGAGGAACGTTGAGTTACATTGTGCTGACCTTGTGCTGACCTTGTGCTGATGTTAGACTGACGTTGATTTACGTCCATTTACGTCGAGTTATGTCTAGGTTTTGGACATGTTGAAAACTTTAGACGTAGCTCGACATGATGCTCTGACGTTCGGGTGACGTCACACTCACGTTACGCCGATGTTAGACATGTGGGAGGGATGCGTCGGCTACATTAGATCAACGGTGCGTTATGTCATAGTGACGCATGGGGATGAGGACTTTGCGGCTCACGCTGGTGACGTTGGACTGATGCCAGCCTGTCGGTTGGTCGACGTCGACTCATGTCAGGGAAAACGGTTGTGTCGGACGTGACAACGTTAAGTGTGACATGACAACATTAAGCATGACGTGACAACGTTAAGCTATGCTAAGCGGCCACTACTGTCACGCTAGGCTGACGTCGCGCGCTGGGGTTTCGCAAGCCTCACGTTTACATAAAAAATAATTCCTTTGACCTCTCGCGTTGGCACGATGCTATACCGACGTTACGCTCACGTCAACTACGTGGCATTGACGTCCCGAATTTGCATATTACGCCAAGATTTTCGATGTGTTAAATTTATTTTCACATTGTTCCTATGCTGGCGCGTTACGTCGTAGTGTGACAGGGCCATTAGGCACACTAGTACTCCCTGCTTGCCTGGGCTTGGGCTACATACACATACCACAGTGAGTGGGAGGGAACTGACTTTGTACTGAATTAAATCCCTTCTTCTAGATTTGATTCTACATATCAATTTAGATACTGATGCACTTATTAAGCATGTGTTACCACATAGAAGGGAATACTGAGTAAATTTAATATCATCTGTTACTGCTGAAGCCTATGGTGTCAGCGTTTTGCAAAACTAATTTTGCATCTTTGCACTTTAAATAGCTAAAAAGTTAGCCATATAAAATAAGTGTTACTCCAAACTAAAGTAAGGTAGATTATAACAATCAATTTAATATAGAAAAATGACAGAAGCTCAAAACCAGCGGACTATGCAACTGTATGTATATGCCACCTTTAATTTCACAAGAACAAATCAAAATTGCCTTTGGTCCAGCTAAGCTTACACCATGGAAAACCTATAGGCCAATAGATTTTGATGCACTCAGCAACCCCTATGTCTGGTTTGCCAATGATTTACAATTTTAGACATTTGGAACGGTATTTTGAAATTCCGAATTTGGCGGTTCCCGATATTTAATCCATTTTGAAAACCCCAAATCCGCTTCTGAAATAAGGTAGTGTTCTGAAAATCATGACCCTTACAGTTAGTTACATCACGTTGGTTTATTAAAGTTGTATAGTCCGATGGGTTTTGAGTTTCTATCATTTTCTGAGATGAACATATTAGGGTCATCGATATAATCTTCCTTACCTTAGTTTGAAGTAACTTTTATATGTAGCGAGTTCAAATCCTAGTGGTGTTCTGGTTTTTAATGATATGGCTGGGCGAAAAGAGAAGAGAGCGAGTTGTGAGAAAAGAGTGAAAGAGAGAAATGGAGAGAGTAGTATCACGGATTTATTTGGATAATGAACAGGCTGATGAAACAAAAACCACTAAGAATCATTGGAGGTGGAATTACAGATTCAGTACCAGTATCTCATAACCACTGTAGACGGTAGTTATCAAGTAAGAGCCAACACAAGAAAATTAGAAACTGATTCTGTAGTAGTGATTAAGAAACTGGTTTTGTTCACTGCATGTAGCAAGTTCGAATGCGTTTGATGTTTTTTCTTAAAGCTGCCTAATCCGATGAAGCATCAAATTTTCAAAACAATTTGTTTGATCTAGAATTGATTCATTTGATCTAAATTAGATATTGTCGTGGGGGTGATGAAAATGGGAAATACTGCGCCTAGAGCGGGACTCGAACCCACATCTCTTTGCATTCCGGGCCAGTGTGCTAACCATTACACCACCTAGGCTCCCTGATATCAATACACTCCCCACGCCTACCTGTCTATGTGGTTACTTGCCTGAGAGGTCAGTGCAGACCACTACACTCGTCCCCCTGGAATTGTAAGTCTTGTAATGCTTACAATTACATACATATAGGCAATGCACTAACACATACATACACAGGGTAGGTTCAACAACATACAGCGCAAAGCTTGTACAGGATCCTGATCACGGCAACCAGTGTCGTGGGGGTGATGAAAATGGGAAATACTGCGCCTGAGCGGGACTCGAACCCACATCTCTTTGCATTCCGGGCCAGTGTGCTAACCATTACACCACCTAGGCTCCCTGATATCAATACACTCCCCACGCCTACCTGTCTATGTGGTTACTTGCCTGAGAGGTCAGTGCAGACCACTACAATATTGATGCATTTATTAAGCATTTGTTGCCACATAGAAGGGAATTCTGAGTCAATTTAATAGAACCTGTTACTACAGAAGACCATGGTGTCAGAGTTTTGGCATGCTTGCCAAAACTAATTTGATATGTTTGCATTTCAAATATCTCAAAAGTAATCCATTTAAAATAAAAGCTGCTTCAAACTACACATACAACGATATATAATTACACATTTACACTTAACTACACACACTTATACCTAATTACTCTCACTTACACCTAACTACACACAATTACACCGAACTACACACACTTATAACTAACAACACAATTTACACATAACTACACACACATATACCTAACTACTCTCAATTACACCTAACTACACACAATTACACTGAACTACACACACTTATAACTAACAACACACATTTACACATAACTACACACATATACCTAACTACTCTCACTTACACCTAACTACACACAATTACACTGAACTACACACACTTATAACTAACAACACACATTTACACATAACTACACACACTTATACCTAACTACTCTCAATTACACCTAACTACACACAATTACACTGAAGCACACACACTTATAACTAACAACACACATTTACACATAACTACACACACATATACCTAACTACTCTCACTTACACATAACTTATACCTAACTATTCTCACTTACACCTAACTACACACAATTACACCGAAGTACACACACTTATAACTAACAACACACATTTACACATAACTACACACATATACCTAACTACTCTCAATTACACCCAACTACACACAATTACACCGAACTACACACACTTATAACTAACAACACACATTTCCACATAACTACACACATATACACCGAACTACTCTCACTTACACTTAACTTATACCTAACTACTCTCTCTTACACCTAACTACACCCTTCCTGATATGACCTTTGATGTTGCTAGGACGTAAATCAACAACAAATAAACAAACAAGCAAACAAACCTATCTACACACAATTACACCGAAGTACACACACTTATATCTAACAACACACATTTGCATGTAACTACACACAATTATACCTAACTTCTCACTTACCCCTAACTACACCCACTTGGCCCTAACTACACATACCTAACTACACATACTTATACCTAACTACTCTCACTAACACCTAACTACACACACTTGCACCTAACTACAAACACTCATACCTAGCTTCACACACTCTACACACTTGCACCTAACCACACACATTTATGATTAACTGCACACACTTCTACCTAACTACACACATTTATACCAAATTGCACACACATATGCCTGACTACACACCTATACATAACTGCACACATATGCATAAGTACACACACTTATGCCTAAATACACACTTGCACCTAACTACACACTTACACCTAACTACACACATTTACACCGAACTACACACACTGATATGTATACTACGCACACATACACATAAAGATGCACCCAATTACACATAACTAAGCACATTTACACATGCACCCACCTGGGTCCTTCTCAGAAGTTGTGTACCAATACTGTGACATCAGTACCACAACATTAAAATGCTGTCAAAGTCCTATATACAAGCTTCCTCAATGTGTATGTCCTTTTGCATCTGAATAATTGAAAATAAACATATTCTGACATTGTTAATTAGGTCAAATGATGCTTACACAATAAATAGCAGTATAGCATGGAAACCAAAAATAAAATATTTACCACACAAAGCTTGACATTTTTAGGACATTTCACATGCCACTTGCTTTATAAACAGTAGTAATAATAATTTGAAACCTCATTGCTATGGTTTTGTCTTATTTGTGTTGATTAATGAGAAAAGCTGAAAAATATTAGCAAGGTAACAGTCCAAGTGGAATCAACAATTTTACACAAATGTTCGTCTCAAATTTCAATGCTTAGGGGCAATTACAGGATCTATCTTTTACTATACCATAACTGGGTCCATGCATAGAGTGTCAAATGGTGAAAATAGTTCCTGTACTGTATCTGTACTCAGTGTTTGATACAGAGTTTCATAGTATTTGCAAGTGGAAACAAAATGTTACGATGTTAATGACTCCAGAAAAGTTAACTATTTCATAATTTAAATTTTTTTTTAAGAACTAAATGTTTTTAACTTAATGAAGACATTGTATATGACCATTTGAAGTGAAATGTGCTGTTTTTCAGAGGTTCTCATTAAGTTTGTGACACCTTATTTTCAATGCTGTTGACAATGTCACAAATTAGTCATGTAATTTTCTATTTATTTAGCTACATCCATCCCAATAAGACACATAATACACAATAGTAACATTTACTTTTGATCTAAAATATCTCCCACATTATTGGGCTAACTGATGAAATCTAAATATTGACACTCCAATAATGGGTTTCTTTTAAGTATGCATTTAAAGTAGACTACCTCAAGTGGTACACAGTTTCTGAGAACGTCCCATCTACATCTAACTGCCCCCCCCTCTCCCCACAGACAAAATGTACACCTACACACACACACACACACGCATACTTACACCCAACTGTATACGCGTACACTCACGAAACAAATCACCTGAAACGGGAAGCAATAGCAACCTTTACACACACACTACTCAGAACCACACGTCACACACCACTAGGAGCTGTACCAGCCGCATCCAGTGAAGTGAACCGAGCTGGAAAGTAGGTTGGTCTAAGAAAAGCACATCCTCATTTTCCATCACCCGGGACACAGTCAAGGATCCTCCCAGCGCTTCCACATCATGGCGAACGAGAAAACAAAACGCATCGCCGTTATCGGCGGAGGTCTGGTACGTATTGATAATTTGAAGTCATCTAACCATACACCGCATACATGTCTCTTTCTCCCCTTCTCTCTCTTCCTCTCTCCCCATCTCTCTCGGACCCCTCACCCCCCCTCTCCCTCCCTCCCTCCTCTCAGTCTCTCTTCTCTCTTTGTTTCTTTGTTTCTTTGTTTGTTTGTTTCTTTGTTTGATTCTTTGTTTCTTTGTTTCTTGCTTTGTTTCTTTGTTTCTTTGTTTCTTTCTCTCTCCCTCCTCTCGGTCTCTCTCCTCTCTTTCTCTCTCCCTCTCTCGCCCTCTCCTCCCTCCCCCTCCTCTCAGTCTCTCTCCTCTTTTTCTCTCTCTCCCCCCTCTCGCCCTCCCTACCTCTCCCTCCCCCTCCTCTCGGTCTCTCTCCTCTCTCTCTCCTCTCTCGCCCCCTTCCCTCCCACTCCCCCCCCCCTCCTCTCGGGCTCTCCCCTCTCTTTCTCTCCCTTCTCTCGCCCTCCCCTCCCCCTTCTCCCATCTTCGTCTCTCCTCTCTTTCTCTCCCTCTCTCTCGCCCTCCCTTCCCCACCCCCTCCTCTCGGTCTCTCTCCTCTCTCTCCTCTCTTTCTCTCTCCCTCTCTCGCCCTCTCCTCACTCTTCCTCTCCCTCCCTCCTCTCAGTCTCTTTCCTCTTTTTCTCTCTCACCACCTCTCTCGCTCTCCCCGTCACTCTTTCTCTCCCTCCCTCCCCGCCTCCTCCCGCCCTCATCCCTCTCATTCCTTCCTTCCCCCTCTCTCTTTCTTCCTCTCTCTTCCTCTCCCACCCTCTCTCCTTCCATCGCTCTCCCTGATTTTACTTGGCTAGGTTTCGAACCCCACCATCTTCCAAAATGGGAAGTCGGCACTCAACTCATTCGAGATTACCGTGTTCATGAAATATTGTCTATAGCGATATCTGTAATGTAAAGGACGTCTGAACACAATGAGTTCTGTACTGTAACTAACTTTATTTAGAACGTTCTGTAGTGACCTCACTCTGTGCCACACTGGGGGTGTTCGGATAACAACACAACTGAACACAATGAGTTCTGTACTGTAACTAACTTTATTTAGAACGTTCTGTAGTGACCTCACTCTGTGCCACACTGGGGGTGTTCGGATAACAACACAACTGGAAGACACATACATTGCAATACCCAGCGTTCTGCGCAGACCAATAAGCGTGGTATCCAATCGGGCTCAGTCTGTATGCTATTACCGGTGTGCTTTGCTTTATTTTTATTTTGTGTTTGTGAAGAAACAAGAGGCTGAATTCCAGTCTTCCACTGGTTAGAATTTGAAATCTAACAACATTCACTACACTCGTTTTCACCAAAATATGCATCTTTTTAACAAATATTTGCAAATTTTTGATGGTTAGAATCATAACTGGACAATGATTCTGTTTCTCGGTCTAAAGCCGTGTTCACACGGGGCAGTTAATTCGAATCATATAAATCGACTTGCCTAGTTCGGCTCACATTTGGCGTGTGAACGCGCGTCTGAGTCGGTTTAGGGCTGATTCGAATCATATAAGCCGGAATTTATAAACCACTTCTCTAGGTGGTTTATATGAAGCAAATTTTATGAATCGACTTAAATCGCCCGTGTGAACGCAACCGACTTACTTGATGCGGATTAAGGACGTCACACGCATGCGCAGTCGAGACCTTAGTTTGTTGACTTTCCGGTCGATCAAAGGCGCATATTATATAATTTAGTCTATGAAACCACTAGCTGTGCACAGATATTTTTTTCATAATATATTTTTAGGGTTTCACTGCCCAGCAGAAGTTTTGACCGTTCCAAACCAATACGATTCAGTCCATACATATCTAGGTCGAACCCACTCTCTCGTGGTGACGTCGCCTAACCGAAAACTGGCGCTGGTCAGACTGGACTTGCTCATGCGCAGATATCGATTTCCGGCTAAAAGTACTGCGTGTGTGAACACGACACTAAATCGATTCATATAAATCGACTTGTCCAAGTCGACATAAACTTTGCCCATGTGAACACAGCTATAGTCTTCTTCCTTTCTATCCCCCCCCCCCCCCCCCCCCCCCCCCCCCCCATTTTACACTTGATCTATAAGCTTATCGCCTTTATCATTTAATGCCATAGCGGGCATTGCAAACTATATCAGTATATGACCACATGGGATGGGCTAACCAGAGCACTCGCTTCCCATGCGTTAAGCTAAGATTCCTTACACGCGGTATGCGGTATGCGAATGCGAATGCGGCAAAAAATTGAAATGCCTTGAAGTCAATGGGCTACAACCCTTACACGCGGTATGCGAATGCGAATGCGACAACTCGATCGGTCCCTGTAGCGATCGGTGCGGCATGCGGTATGCCGCACGCAGGGTGTGAATAGAAACCTGAGTCTGATGTGTCCATTAGTTTAACACTAGGAGAGGCGACTGAGCATTACGGAACGGTCTCACACAGGGGTGCTGAGGGGAAACATCTGGTAGTGGTGGTGGTGGGGGTTCGGGTTGGTAAATCTGCTACCAGAGCCACAAAAATATGAATACTTATAAAGGTAAGAACCTCCATGTGACGTACCAAGAGTTACATAGATATACATGCCATATTAGGCCATATACAGTGCAGTATGGAGTATACTTGTTTATTTTTATTTTTTAAATATAGCCAGTCGTGTGCCGCATGCCGCATACCACGTAGAAGGAATCTTCCCATTCGCATACCGCATACCGCATGCCGCATACCGCATGCCGCGTAGAAGGAATCTCAGCTTAAGTCGTGTTCAATCCCCAGCCGAGTCAAACCAGACACTTGCAAAATTGATACTTGTTGCTAATTTGCTTGATGATCGGCATTACTATTATTTGTTTGTGTTTCGGCGGTTCACATCCTGGCAACATCATATTAGGACTGGTTCTGACTTTTAAGATAGTGCACACTCATGGCAACGTTATAGTTCTGCCCATCAGAAGACCGCGCCGTTGACACCTGGCCCGATATCCCACCCAGTCACATTATCTTGATACAGCACACACCATTCCTTGCCATATACTTGTAATGCAAATCGATAGGTTAGGTAGTGACACGTATAAATTGTTAACCATTTGTTTGACCCGGCCGGGGTTCGAACCCACGACTTAGTTGGGTTTCGAACCCACGACCTTCCACACGGGAAGCCAGCCAGCGAACTTACCGATTCGGTATTACTAAGCTTGGGCAAAGACTGGCCTGCTCAATGTCAGGATATAGTGACTGAGTGGGCTGCTGCTGCTGGCGGCGTGGTTGGTTGGTTGTTGGAGTTTTACATCCTAGTAACATCCAAGGTCATATTAGGATGGGTATCGACTTGTGACAGTGTGCACTCATGATGACTTTATAGTGCTACCCAACTGGGAAATCAGGCTGCTGGCACCATGACAGCGATATCCCACACAGTCACATTATCCTGACACTGAGCTAACCAGTCCTTGCCCTATCCTACTAATGCCAAACGCCCAGCTAGGAAGTGACAAGTACCAATTTTATAAGTCATTGGTTTGACTCGACTGGGAACCGAACTCCCAACCTTTCGCACGCGAGGCTCGAACTCTACCGATTCGGCCACTGCGCCCAGTCAGCCTGTGTGGCAGATGGACTAGATTTGGGACCCAGAAGAGGGCATGCGGGGAGGGGCGGGGGGGGGGGGGGTGCGGGGCATACAAGGAATACAACTAGGATTAGGTCAAGGACAACGTGTTTTTAACAGACTGGTAAACACAGCAGTCAGTTCGCCACTGGATGCTTCAAAAGCATCATGAATAAACAAATATATAAATAAACAAAGAAATATATGTGCGTAGTATGTATATATGTATGCTTACATACATGCATCTGTACATACACACCGGAGCTCAGGCGGTAGAGTGTCCACCTGTGAAGATGTGGGTCATCTGATCGATCCTGCTCCGCGGACCCATTTGCAGTTTGGGCTATTTCCCGTTCCAACCAGTGGTCCACAACTGGTTCATCAAAGGCTGCCCTGTCTGTGGGAAAGTGCATATAAAAGACCCCTTGCTGTTTATCAGAAAGAGTAGCCTATGTGGCGGCAACAGGTTTCCTTCAAAGAAATATGTCAGAATGACCATATATTTGACGTCCATTAGCCGATGATAAAAATCTCCTGTGTTGGTAGATCGTGGGTTCGAACCCTGGTCGAGTCAAACCAATGACTTAGAAATTGATCCTTGTTGCTTCCTCGCCTAGCGTTCGCCATTATTAGGATGGGGCAAGGACTGGTTGGCTCAGTGTCAGGATAATGTGACTGAGTGGAAAATGAGGTCATGGTGATGGCGGCCTGGTCTTCCAGTCGGGCAGCACTATAAAGTCACCATGAGTGCGCACTGTCACAAGTCGGTACCCATCCTGATATTACCTTAGATGTTGCTAGGACGTAAAACAACAACAAACAAACCTTCTGCTATTCTCTGCCCACCTGACCCATTCATTCTCGCACATCACATACAAACAATGGACGGTATTGCGTGCATACAAAAATACACGCACAGTTTAAGATATTAAAAGAATGTTCTTCGTTATTGGAATTACAATTTTCAAAACCACATATGTGTTTATCATCATGACAGTGTTAAGGCCCTGTCACATTACGGCGTATGGCGGGAGCGTATGGCGGCGTAGCCGCTTTACGTCATATACGTCGGCATACGTAAAGCCGTACGCTACTCATACGCTACTCGTACGCTACTCATACGCTACTCATACGCTACTCATATGCCGTCAGGTGACGGCTTATGTGAAGCGTATGAGGCATACGCCGCCATACGCTTTCATAAATCCGTCCGTCCCCATTTTTGTGTGCATGCTCAAAAAATCTCGACCTACGGGGGCGTATGGGCCATACGCTACTCATACGCCGGCGTACGCTCCGCATACGCTCCTCGTACGCTGGGGGTACGCCGGCGTATGCTAGGGGTACGCCGGCGTACGCTACTCGTACGCTCAACTTGTGTCACGGGCGTATCAGGGGCGTATCTCGGGCGTATGCAGCGTACGCAGAACCTAGGCGTTGCGTATGAGAGCGTATGAAAAGCGTATGGGAGGCGTATGCGAAGCGTATGGCGGCGTATGCCCGACCTATGGTCTCGGTATATAAAGGCGACCCACGTCATTCCTTCAGTCATTCCTGCTCTGCTGCTCATACAGGATGGATGCCCAGGCACTGCAAGCACAGTTCCAGCTTTTCTACAGAGTTGCCCTTTATCACCATGAGCTTACTCTACTCCTCATGGTTCTTCTGGCGTCCCGTATCGAGAGACGAAGGAGGAGGGAGCGGCGACGACGATCAGTGTGGGTCAGACCCTGGATTGGGGGCGGCCACAGTTTGGCTTGTTCGACAAGCTCATGGTCGAGCTCCGCAGCGAGGACACCGCGTCGTTTGTGAACTTCATGCGGCTGCCTCCCCAATTGTTTGACGAGATTGTGGCGCGAGTGGGACCCAGGATCACAAAAAAACGGTCCACATTCAGGGTGCCGCTCGACCCGGTGCTGAAAATAGCACTTACTCTGCGGCACCTGGCATCCGGCACAAAATACTCCTCCATGAAGTTTGGGTGGAGGGTGCCCCACAACACACAGTCGCTGATAGTGCGTGAAGTCTGCAAGGCCATCGTCGACGAGTACATGGCCGAGGTCATGACGTGTCCGACGACTCCAGAAGGGTGGCGTGCCATCGCGGACCTCTTTGCTGAGAGGTGGAACTTCCCCCATACCTGTGGCGCTCTGGATGGGAAGCACATCGCCTGCCGGTGCCCTCCAAAGAGTGGGTCGCTCTACTACAACTACAAGGGCTTTTCTCCGTGGTCCTGTTGGCGCTTGTAGATGCGGATTACAAATTTATCTGGGCAGATATTGGCGGTTTGGGCTCCGCGTCCGATGCCCAGATTTACAACGCCTCCGAGCTGAAGGCGGGCACAGAAGGTGGCACCATCGGCTTTCCGAACCCTGAACCGCTCGTCGACGGCCAGAAGGATGTGCCGTATTTTCTGATCGGTGACAACGCCTTTGCCCTGCGGCCGACCATGATGAAGCCGTACGGCAAGAGGGGCTTGACCAATGATGAGCGACTCTTCAACTACCGGCTTTCCCGAGCTAGGAGAGTGGTGGAGAATGCCTTTGGCATTCTAGCCAACCGCTTCCAAGTGCTCCTGACGACTATGCAGCACCACCCCTCCAATGTGAAGCTCATCGTCAAGGCATGCAGGGTTCTGCACAACCTCATGAGGACACGCTACCCAGCGCTACAGAACATGCAGCTGGATCGTCCCGAGACAGCCAACAACAACTTTGTGCCTGGAGGTTGGCGAGAGGGCCACAACCTTCGTGACATTAACGTTGAACATGTTAACCCCAACACCGCGTCCAAGCTAGGAAAGGAACAGCGCAATCTAATTAAAGACTGGGTCGTCTCACCTGCCGGAGCACTGTCATGGCAAGACAGGATGATCTGACAAAACATTTTATCAGTCTGTATGCGCTGTGTCTGTCTACTGTTTTTGCAAACATGTCTGTGATGTTGTGACATCTCTCCTGTTATATGAGATGCTAATGTTTATATGTCTAGTATAAAATAAACGATATCATTTTATAGATATGAAAACACAATTTTACATGTCTATTACGTTCTTTCGCTCCTTAATTTTAAGTCATCTAGTTAATGTAATTGTAATGAATCTCCTCTCTTTTTACATACATACTAAGAACACAGGAAAAAATAGAGTTTTAATTTTAATGTTAATTGTACTTTAATATATAACAATTGAATGATGGCATGCCTTTACTGAACACGGACACAAAAATTAAAATTGACAGTATATTTATTTATTTTAGCATCTTGACATATAAATGTACAAACAATATATAAACAATATATATACATATATACATACAAATGTACAAAGATAAATAAAACTTAAGACTACATATATACACATATTTACAATCACTTCTCTCCCTTGCCATTAGAAGTGGCATCAGCTGGCGACTGTGTGGCTGACGATGGGAATAAGTCCAAATTTGCGCCCAACATGCCAGATATGCCGGACAGCCCCGACAAGTTCAATAGTCCTTCTGGGCTGGCCGACTCAGACAAGTTCACTGGGGTGGGGTCGACGTGTGTCGGAGTCACAATGTCTGCAGCAGCGCAAGTCCTCGGCCATGCCGCACCCACAGTGGGCGGAGCACCCGCGCGCACCACGACTCCGGGAGAGGCCCTTGTGTGCCCCGCCATCCCTAATGTCCGTAGTTGTCCAGCAGTGTGTGACGGCCGTACCACCAGCGGAGCTGCGGGCGCCTAGTGACCTACGGAGGTTGGAGGTAGAGGCTGAGGCTGAGGCGGAAGACTTGGCAGAGGCGGCTGTGGCTGTGGCTGATGAGGAATCTGCGGCTGCCCCATATAGTGCTGCACATACTCGTGTGTCTGTGAAGCCCATGGTGATGCCGGTGGTGGCTGGTGAGTCCACTGGTGGGGTTGAGGCTGGTATGCCTCACTTGCAGACACACGAGCAGGTCCAGGAGCAGGTGCAGGAGCAGGTGCAGGAGCAGGTGCAGGAGCAGGAGCAGCCACACAAACCACTGGGGCCACGAAGGTTCCTTCCTCCTCCTCCAGATGGTGCGACGCCATGCGGTTGAGTGCACCGCAAACCGACACAAACCGCTCCTCTGGCATCGTGAGGATCATGTCCCGCATATAGTTGGCGAATGCCACTCGCTTCGTCACCGCCGGTGGATGTGGAG
Organism: Branchipolynoe longqiensis; assembly: GCA_030323885.1. Lineage (NCBI taxonomy): Eukaryota > Metazoa > Annelida > Polychaeta > Phyllodocida > Polynoidae > Branchipolynoe > Branchipolynoe longqiensis. The sequence continues at coordinate 85,331,809 of CM059186.1, read as the reverse complement.
GTGGAGGAGGAGGCGGCTGCATTACCTTGAGGATGTCGGCAGACTCATCGAACCTCTTGTGGATGGCAGCGAGGAGGGTGTTGTCGACTGGGGCAGATCGCTTCCCTCTCCCCTTTCCCCGCTCTTGGGATGTAGCGGGGGGAGTGGGTCCATCCTCGTCCATCGCCACCTCCACATCGGTCGGGACATTCTCCTCCAAGCTGAGATCAAGCTGCGGAGCCGCGACAGGACTGGCCAACTGCAAAACAAAATCATAACATAACATAAGTATCATGAATGCAAATCGATATTTCGACAAAAGACACGACAAGTCAACAGTAAATCAAAATTATATAAAGCAAAAATAATTAACGTTAAATGCAGACATGGATTTATAACGATTATATCATGACACATCTATTGTCAATAACATTAACAAATTACTATAATATTAGATGTTGCTAGGACGTAAAACAACAACAAACAAACAAACAAACATAAATACAACAAAAGCATAACATAACAAACTAGAATACGATACTAATGGCCGCACTTGTCAGAACGAAAAAAGATTATGTACTTACACTCCTGCAGGGCTCCGGTCGGTGACGGACGACGGACCGCAGGAACCCGAACTTGCGCAGGATCCACTGCTCCCGCTCAGTCAGGTCAGCGGCTCCATCCCCGCTCTTTTTTTTGTGGAGCCGCGTGTTCGTGTCCCTGAGCGACTTGAACCACTTCTGGAGATGGACTGTTGTTGTCCCCAGAAGTGTCGCCTGGTCCTCCCACATCTTTGCCTTTCTGTCTGAGCGGCGGTAATCCGTGAGCTTCATGTTCCAAATGATGGGGTTCTCCTCGAGGAAGTCCAACATTTGACCCTCCTTGAAGACCGACAGAGAACAGTCGCTCTTCTTGGCCCTCCGTCTCTTTGACGTGCCGATGGCAGCGGTGCTGGTGGAGGCGGCGGAGGCGGCGGAGACAGCGGACGACGCCCGTGAGCTGCCCGCAGAGGCAGGAGATGGCGAGCTGGAGCGGGGACGCCAGCGTTGCGTCGTCGACCTCTCCACTTCCATCTCCAGCTCCTCCAGTGGAGAGTGGTGTTCTGGAGAGTAGTGTTGTGGAGAGTGGTGTTCTGGAGAGTAGTGTTGTGGAGAGTGGTGTTCTGGAGAGTGGTGTGGAGAGTGGTGAGGTGGCGAGGCAGGTGAGGAGGCTGGTGATGGAGAGCATTGTAACAAAGTCTGCCTCTTTCTGCCTCTCCCACCGGCCTAGTCCTCCTCCTGTAGTAACAGCAGCTCTGGAGGCTGGTGTAGTAGCAGTAGTACTGGTAGTAGTAGTAGTAGTAGCAGTAGCAGAAGCAGCAGCAGCAGTGGTGTTCCTCTTAGCAGGCATGGTGGCAGAGTGAGGGGAGCCTGTTGCTCCAGGCTTTATATACCCAGGAGTCACCAAGCAGCGGACCGCGGAGAGATACCATAGGTCGCGCATAGGTTGCGCATAGGTTTCGCATACGCTCCTCATATGCTCCTCATACGCTCCTCATACACTCCTAAAATATTCATACGCTCCTCATACGCTCCTCATACGCTCCACATGCCAATCAAAACAGTCAAAAAATGTCGCAGCACGCTCCCATACGCTCCTCATAGGCTCCTCATACGCTCCTCATAGGTCCCCCATACGCTCAAACCCACCCGAAAGTTCACCGAAGGTCATCATAGGCCGGCACCAGCACGGCGTACATAGGTTTTCAATAAAAGGATGTAGCTTTATTTCGGCATAGCAAATTGAATGAGTTTCCTAAAACATGTCAGTGACGGTAGCACTATAAATTTACACTGACACAAGTTCGTTCCCATGAAATTACGTATGTTGACACGTCAACATAGTTAATTCGCGAACGAGGCTAGTCAAACCTGATCTTGTGACCCTCCCTGCCTCTCCTCTCCACTTCGCTACTGGTGCTCGACCAGGCAACTTCAAAATTACTCTGCTGGACACGCCCACTTGTAAACTCTACCGACGGGCAATGCCTCCGAGGAAGCAACTTGACAGACCGCCGCTCCGGCCTCAGCTCTGGCGGGCTACCCTACGCAGGGTAGCTCGTGCCTTGGCGCCACATGCAAGGAGGCACCGGAATGTCACCGAACCACCCTTACAAAACCAGTCTACTTCGGAGCAGAATGTCTCGCAAGAACCCTCAGACATGGCTACCATGCTTGAACTTCAATGGGAGGCTCTTCAGGTTACACATGATTTGGCCGTTGGAACGAGTGGCTGCCATTCCTCTCTGGCCAGGCGCGGCTTCGGCCTTGGGCTCGCCGGCTCAGGTACCACCCACTTTGTCACCGGGTCGACACTTTGAGTATGGGCAGCAGCGTCAGCCCCACCTCCTGCCCCCCGCACCGCTTTTCTATCTGGCGGAAATGTTGGACCCGGTGGAAGCACAACGTCAGGAGGTGCCGCCAGCAAAGTCGGTCCAAGCTCGGGTGCAGCATGCAGCTGCTGCTTTGGCAGACCTCCTAATGGACACCTCAACCACCTTCAAGAAGCCAAAAGGTACTAATTTCCTTCCACACCTGTTTATAACGAGAGGGGATGCGTTCAAAGGCACCTGTCACGCCTCAAACACCCTCCCCCCACCACTCCGCTCACCCATCCCCCTCCCGCACAACTTCAGGTAACACAACATATTACAGACACTCCAATCTCTGAGTTACCTGAACCCGTGTTCGGGCAGAAGTCCACTCCTTCACATAACTTACCGATTGAAATAGAATTTGATTATTTTAATACTAGTTCTGACTCTCTGCCTCTACTTACAGATATTCCTCAAAGCAGTCAGTTTGTACCGCCATCCCTTCATAACTACAGATTAACGCTAGCAGCCATCTGGCTGCTTGCAGCTCCCGCCACATTTCATACTCACCTCTCGTTTGCTAAGTTGTATCAAGCAGTTAGAACAACAGATCTTCCAAATTATTTACAGGCAAAACTACCTGTTCCCTCCAGGCTTAATATTGCTGCATGGTGCGCTGCACTGGTAGAATATCCTGGTGTTCAGCTGATTGATTCTCTAGAGTACGGTTGGCCTGTTGATTACACTTCTCATTATATTCCAACTCCCACTCTTACAAATCATACGTGTAATGCAGATTCTGATCCTCATATTATTGCTTTTATTAACAAAGAATGTGATTACTCTGCAATGCTAGGACCTTTTACTGATCCGCCATTTGTTCCCTGGTGTCAGGTGAGCCCCCTCATGACAAGGCCAAAAAAGGAGTGATTTTAGACCTTAGCTTTCCCTTAGTGAGAAGTGATAATGCTGGCATAGCTAAAGGTTACTACCAAGGGCTCCAGTTTACTTTTTCTCTCCCTTCGGTGAGCACTCTCACAGATCAACTGATTAAGAGAGGTAGGTAATCCTGGCTCTGGTCAGCCGACTTAGCTAGGGCCTACCGCCAGCTGAGGGTCTGCCTGTTGTCCGCCCCCTTTCTCTGCATCATGTTAAATAACCAATATTATATAGATCTTGCTCCTCCTTTCGGTTGTCGCACATCTGCTCTGGCTTGCGCTAGGGCAACAAGGGCGGTGGTCTGGCTAATGAGGAAGCAGGGTTTTTATGCTCTGTGCTACCTCAACGATTTCGTTGGGGTGGAGCCGACATTTGAAAGGGCGAATGAGGCATACAGTTGTTTTCTACAGCTGGGCTTAGTCCTGGCTCCTGGGAAGTGTTCCCCACCAGTTCATACGTTAGTGTGGCTAGGTTTTGCCATAGATGCTTCAGCTATGACAGTAACTATACCTCAAGCCAAGATTGATAAAGTCCTCAATGAATGTGCTTTCTGGAAAGACAAGAAGTTAGCCTCTCGCAAACAACTACAAAGCTTAGCAGGGAAGCTTCAACATCTAGCAAAGTGCTTTAAGCCTGTGACTCGCTTATGGATAGGGTCTTTGCTGCTCTCAGGGCTGCTCCACAGGCAGGCCTTCATCCTTTTCCTCCTGACATACTTAAAGATTTAGACTGGTTCATCAAGTTTACCACCTGCCTGAACAATGTAATTTTCCTTCCGGCAGCCCCTCCCCCACTCTCCTACCCGAGAGAAACCACTCACAAACTCATATCGATTACCCAGTTAGAAGCCTTTAACCTTGTGATGGCCGTGACATTCCTTCTTCCTACAGACCCTCAGAACTACATAATCTCCATAAATACCGATAATCAAGCTTCTCAACAGGTTCTCTCCTCAGGCTCAGGCAGTGACCCCCTTCCTCTGCGCATGCGCACAACAGCTTTGGCTGATAGCCGCAAAAAGTAACTTCTCCCTGTTAGTCAACCATAAGCCAGGCATAGACCTAGCTTTTGCCGATGCACTCAGTAGAGCTCCAACAAGTTGCACTGCACAAAACATAATGCAAGTACAAGTGGCCTCTCGTAAGCGCAAGCAGTTAGCAGTCATTCCCTCCCTCTCCGTCATTGATTTCGACATTTAAGCGGAGCTGGAAGATACCTTAATTTTTTCGGTTATATCTTCCAGGCAACTCCATGATCCAGCACCTTCACCTGCTGAGTACATACAGCAAGGCGCTCGCACAAGGGACCTGGAAGAATAAGCAGCTCCACATCTCAGTTTACTTCACCTTCTGTAAGGAGCACAACGTTAACCCGCTCACTCCAGCACTGTATGATATTCTAGCCTTCGTCATCTATCTGGCCTCCAGGCTGTGAGCTCCGGGGTCGGTGTTTAACTATCTCAGCTCAGTTAAAATCTGGCTCACTCTGATATCCCCCTCAGCTAGTCTGTTCGATTCCTATCAATTACGTATTCTGAAGAGAGGTATCCTTAAGAACTCACAACACGTAGTCTCCAGGCCAGCTCCAATCACTCCTCCTGACCTAGCTCGCCTCTTGCTGTTCATCCACAGCTGTGGCTCAGAAGCCTTTGTTTTCCTAGTCACTCTCCTCATAGGGTACTTAACCTTAGTTAGACAATCTAATCTCGTCTCACTGAATGAGACTACCGTAGGTCCTCATACATTAATGTTTGATGATGTCCTTCCCTGTCGTGATGCTCTAATTCTGAGTTTCCGCTCAACCAAGACTCGCTTCCACTCCCAGCAACCCCTCCTGTTCTCCATACCGGCCCGCCCTGGTTCTCCCTCTTGCCCACTAGCTGCCTGGTCACAATATGCATGGTCTCTCCACCCTTCGAGACACTCCCCTGGCTTCCTCCTTCCCTTCGGTGCCTATTTGACAGCCTTAACACTCTCCCGTGCCCTGTCACTAGCCTCAGCTGCTGTTCTTCCACTCGCCCCACCGCTGACCCTACATAGCCTCAGACATGGTGCGGCACAAGCCTGTCTAGCTGTGGATGTTCCCCTCTCAGACATTCGAGAGGCAGGCTCCTGGTCAAGTGATGCCATTAATAACTACCTGATACAAACCCCTATTACCAGCGCTTCATCAGCACTTCTAACACTTTTGGGTTAGGTGCTGATTACTGACACTCTGATTGTTTATTGTTTTGTTTCTCACCATGTCAACCTTATCTCGCTCCAGAAGCCATAACCGATTATCCTTATCCTTTTATCATCTGAACAATCACTACTGACTCTGAAGCTGCCAACTTGCTTACTGATTATCGTGACATCACCTCAACTCCATGAACCGCCAGAAGCCAGACTTCCGCCATCGCAGTTGCCAGCCACCTGCCCGCAGAGCCAGCCTCAGAGCCCCTCCGGGCACTGACTTTGATTAAGATTACATGATGTATCACTCTGAAAGATATTGTTTGATTATGATTATTTCTGATTATTAATTATAATGATTCAATAAATTCTCCTTATAAACCTTGTTCAGTTCTTCTTCCGAGTGCTGCAAATTAGGATACTTGGTTTTGCTCCCCGCCACAAATATAGACCTACACCACAGACAAACCAATGTAAGTTACCCACCACATACAATCACCACATCTATGGTAATCTGATTGATAATGCATCGTGTACCGTGATATGCACTATTATAAAATATATGTTTTTGTTGCCTGTCTGTTTATTATTATGAATAGATCTATATTTATGATTAGATTAAAGTTGCATAGTCAGTTGGTTTTGAGTTTCTGACATTTTCTGAGATAAATAACCTACATTTGGTTCATTGTAATTATCTACCTTACTTTTGCTTGAAGTAACTTTTATTTTAAGTGGCTAGCATTTGAGATATTTGAAGTGAAACCATGCAAAATTACCTTTGGAAAGCTTGTCAAAACTGTGACACCCTAGGCTTCTGAGTTTCTGACATTTTCTGAGATAAATAACCTACATTTGGTTCATTGTTATTATCTACCTTACTTTAGCTTGAAGTAACTTTTATTTTAAGTGGCTAGCTTTTGAGATATTTGAAGTGCAACCATGCAAGATTAATTTTGGAAAGCTTGTCAAAACTGTGACACTCTAGGCTTCTGCAGTAGCAGGTCTTATTAAATTGCCTCAGTATTCCCCATCACGTGGCAACAAATGTTTAATAAGGACAGCAGTATCTAGTTAAGCCCTGTTTACACGGGCGATTTAAAACGTTTCATATGAAACGACTTGCCTAGATCGACTCACATTTCCCGTGTAGACGCGATGCTGTGGCGTTTTAGGGCTGAATCGCTTCATATGAAACGGTTCATCTATACCACCTCGGGAGGTGGTCTATATGAAGCGATTCAGCTGGTTCCTGGGCGGCGATAGTATAAAATAGTAGTGCTTGCCAGCTACAGGGAGAGCAGTTACTAATCGCTGGTGCCTGGCAGTGTTAGGGCCCGATTACGCCGAAATCTAGTGAATGCGATCATATTTAATAGAATTACAGACTCAAATAATGAAATTTAATTAAATTAACCTTAAATTCCAAGCGATATTAACGTAGCAGCTACATCTGCGTCGAATCGACGTGTGTAAACTAAACAAATAGCAGTGCTTGCCGGCTACAGGCGCCTGCTGGTTCCCGGCGCCGACACACTTTCCAACTCCACCGTGTAAACATGCCTCTAAAACGCTTCATATAAATCGCCTTGTCTAGAACGTTTCACAATTCCCCGTGTAAACATGGCTTTAGATATGTAGAATAAATTCTAGATATTTGCTTTGGTTTTGAAAAAGTGATGTTTCATCGGGCTACGCAACTTTAAGGTTGATTAAGCGACATGGACAGGCAGGTAAAATCTGGCTCATTCCACTTCCGGTCTGCACATGTAACCCACCCTAACCTAACACTCAGAATTACTAGGATAGTGCAAGGAGCAGTGGAATGAGAAAGACCAATTCTCTCCGATTGAAATTTACCCCGCGCGATCAACAAATGTAATAACACAAATCTTTTTTTTAAAACACTCTGCGGGTTGCTTAGGACTTCCCTAGCCTATTTGAATAACTGGAGTTTTGCATCCTGCAAGTTGTCAAGTTTTCTCCAACACCAGTCCCTCCCATACCTCGGACAAAGTGAAATGTAACCAAAGACCCTATAATACCAAGATGGCTCACTCCCTATCTCTCCCATTGTAATGTAAATTTTGCAGTGCCACCTTGTGGTGGGTTTGATCAGCCCAGCTGCTGGTTGGTGTTTCACGTGTAAACACATACAATTATATTATACATGAGATAGGTAAGTATGAATACACATTAATATAAAATTGCTATGAACAAATACACATCATCATCAGCATCATCATCAGCATCACCATCATCACACATCTTTCACATTCATATATACATTTATACATATAATATAGCACCGGTTTAACAAAGAGAACAGCCAGCGCACCAAGTGGTGGGTTTGATCATTTTGATTACACAGTACAGGCTGAGTGAGCCGTCTTAGTATTATAGGGTCTTTGATGTAAACTAATACGTTAGATTTTTATGCATTTTTGTAAGTAATGGAGCCTATTCTTTTTCTTAGGTCGGTGGGACGATCGCCTGCTTACTCGCGAAGAAGGGATTCAACGTTGATGTTTATGAAAGTAGACCAGGTAAACAATAAATACAAACAAAATAATGGCTGTAATCACAAAATGCCATCTACATTGTAGTTTTGACCCTATGAACCTGCCCATACCTGATATGCCCTACATGCTCTCTAGATTATGTAGTGTCATGAGATGCTGCATGGAGATAAGCAGAGACAGGTATTATATTAGGATAATTGGTATATTATATTTGTTATTGTTGTTTCAGGTGTATTATATAAGCACAAATACAATATTGCATCCTATTAGATCTTCCATTTTGGTCCGTCATACCCGTTGAATAATTATTTTAATTCTCCTTCCCATGTTTACCAGTTGTAAAATCATTTGTAAACTGCTAACGCAATTACATTTTGTTTTGCTTAACAGGGGTATTAATCTTTGTTAAATTATTATTAATATTATTGTTGTTGTTATTATTGTTATTATTATTAGTATTACATGCGTGGGTGGACACACACACTTGCATACATGTCGTGCATGGAAAAGCTCTATTGAAATTAATTCTGAGCACACTACTCGTACATACGCAATATAAGTTGTGATTACAATCTAGAGAATCCATGAGATTTCGGTCTGAATTGGTACTCAGCCCATGCATGCAACTAAGTAATGCAGTCAAGAACGCAGCCTCGTTTTCGCATATAGCTAGAGTGCGATTTGCAAGGAAGGAGTTGGTTGGTTGGTTGTTGGAGTTTTTCGTCCTGGAAACATCTAATGTCATATCACCTCGGGCACCGACTTGTGACAATGCACACTCATGGTGACTTTATAGTGCTGCCCCACTGGGAGATGAGGCCATCAGCACCATGACCTGATATCCCACTCAGTCACATTATCCTGACACTGAACCAACAGTCCTTGCCATATCCTAATAATATGGCAAGGCTATGAAGCGACAAGTATCAATTCTTAAGTCATTGGTTTCGATCCCACGATCTACTAAAATGGGAGACGGACGCTCAACTCATTCAACCATCCCATCTGGTCCAGTTTATAAGGAAGGTTTGTTTGTTTGTTGTTGTTGTTTTATGTCCTAGCAACATCTAAGGTCATATCAGGCCGGGTACCGACTTGTGACAGTGCACACTCATGGTGACTTTATAGTGCTGTCCCACTGGGAAACCAGGCCGCCGGCACCATGACCTGGTATCCCACTCGGTCACATTATCCTGACACTGAGCACACCATTCCTTGCCCTGTCCTAATAATGCCGAGCGCCTGGCTAGGAAGCGACAAGTATCAATTTTTAAGTTATTGGCTTGACTCGACCAGGGTTCGAACCCACAACCCCACGATCTACCAGCAAGGGAGACTGACGCTCTAACTCATTCGCCCATCCCATCTGGTAGGAGTGAAGGTCATGTGTGAATGGGTAAGACCAAGCAATGTCAGTCACTACTGTCTCTAGTCATTGATCACTGACTGATGTCCCAGTGCAGTGATCCAAATCACCAGATTAGCTATTCAGGAGGGAGTACAGATGAGGATGGGTGAAGAGGGAAGGGGGGGGGGGGTGAAGGGGTAGCATGGGCCGACACTTTATTTAGGTAAAGTCAAAGACTTGTTGGTTTCGGTTTAATGGGAGTTTTATCAATTGTGTACATCTTTAGTTTTTATTCAGCTGGAAGTTCACTTCACTCCACGGCCCCAAATCTCTCCGGTCTGGCGGTAGCAGAGCACTCGTATCCAATAACAGCAGCAAGGGTTCAGAAGGAAAGGATGGGTAAAGGCTGGTTCAGCAGGTTCCAGCAATGAGAACAAAGCAAGAGAGCGATAAGGTACAGGGCCCCACCCAAGCAAACAACTCCCTTGAACAGGGGGAGAAGTAAGCCCGGGAGAAAAAAAAAGGGTAGAGTATAGGAAAGAGAAATGAGGAGAGTTGAGTGAAAGGGCCGTGTCTCTTTGCTCTATGGTGACCAGTTGGTGAGCCAGAGACACAGACAGAGTAAGAGTAGAAAGTAAAATGCTGGCGGGCTCCCCTCCTGGAAATCTTTTCAGACATAATCAAGGAGGACCAAGGCCAGCAGAGAGGAGATATAGAGAGGTGTGGACGAAGTGCAGTCCGGATAGCAAGTGAAAGTTAGCGCTGCAGTGACAGAATGACAGGAAAGGGAGACTTGAAGAGCGCGGAAGAGAGAACCAACCTCATTCACAAATTACCTACGTTAAGGGGCTGTCACATTAGGGTTTTTTGCGGGAGCGTATGGCGGCGTAAGCGCGTTACGTCATATACGTCGGCATACGCCGTATACGCTACTCATACGCTACGCATACGCTACTCATACGCTACTCATACGCTGCCAGATGCCGCCAGATGCCGGCGTATGTGAAGCGTATGAGGCATACGCCGCCATACGCTTTCATAAATCCGTCCGTCCAAATTTTTTTGTGCATGCTCAAAAAAACCCGACCTATGAGGGCGTATGGCCCATACTGTCAAAAAATGTCACAGCACGCTCCCATACGCTCCTCATACGCTCCTCGTACGCTCCTCGTAGGTTCCACATACGCTCAAAACCACCCGAAAGGTCACCAAATGTCATCATAGGCCGGCACGCGCAGGACCTACGTAGGTTTTCAATACGCTCCCGCCATACGCCGTAATGTGACAGGGCCCTTAGCCTCACCAACATGCTTGATTAATATAATAGAGGATGTGTTGTTAATATTATTGATTTATTTATGTATTTACAAAGAAATCAATTAGCAATGAGCTAACACATAACGGAGGTCTCACCTCATTGACAGTGCCCACTCATGGCGACTGTATAGTGCTGCCCCACATGAACACCAGGCTGCCAGCACCATGACCTGATATCCCACTCAGTCACATTATCCTGACACTGAGCCAACCAGTCCTTGCCCTATCCTAATAATGCTGAGCGCCAGGCTAGGAAGCAACAAGTATCAATTTTTAAGTCATTGGTTTGACTCTACCAGGGTTCGAAACCACAACCCCACCATCTACCAACACGGGAGACAGATGCTCTAACTCATTCGGCCATCCCATCTATATAGGATGAAATATAGGTGAGTGCTTTGGTTTCTAAAATGTGGTGCTTTCATTGGACTATGCAACTTTAACTACCTTACTGTGTGTTCATCTATGATAAGTTTATAGCTGCATAGTCTGATGGAAACATCAAATTTTAAAAACCAAAACAATTATGTATATTTGATTCTACCTAACTAACTTAGATACTGGTGCACTTATTAAACATTTGTTGCCACATAGAAGGGAACGCTGAGGCAATTTAATAGAATCGGTTACTGCAGAAGCCTATGGTGTCAGAGTTTTGGCGTGCTTGCCAAATTAATTTAGCATATTTGTACTTCAAATATCTCAAAAGTTAGCCATTTAAAATATAAGTTACTTCAAAGTAAAGTAAAGTAACCATCAACCTAATATATTGATCTCAGGAAATGGCAGAAACTCAAAACCATGCAACTTTAAGCCTACATTCTATAGGCAGGAATAAAAAAAGCATTCGCGGTGTAATGTATGTGTGGCATACCGATAAGTGTATGGCCCAATTCTATTTGTATGCTCTGTATAAAAACAACTATTGTGGGATACCAACACTGGTGTAATATGTCGGGACTTGTCCGTCTGAACCCCAAACATTACTATGCTGCCACAGGCGTGTTCTGACAACTATCTGTCAGTCCCCACCTGTGATTACTCTCACAACTTATAAGGAAGAAAGGAAGACAAGTCGCGGAAGATTGACAGTGAAGAGGTTGTGCTTTATTGGCATCAACTCCTGTTGACCTACTGGTGACCTATCACCCTCACTCCTTACCGACTGCCCACACAGATCCTCATGACTCTTGCTGGTGTATATCAGAATCAGTGCCTACAGTCCATTGAACCGGAGTCCAATGGTTGTTGCACACAGCTCAGTGTCTTTGGAATAGATGTTGCTAGTTCGAGTGTGGAAAGTGGAGTCCTCTCCAAGAGTGCTTCTCCAAGAGTCCTCATTGTGGAGTATGTGTGTCAGGTATAAGGAATGCAGGTGACTGGGCTCACACAGCCAGCCAATCAGACACCCTCTACAGCCTGGGTGCAGCTAATAGCAGGTTGGGGAAACACCTGAATTGAGAGTCCGTTGGTACAATCGGGTCCGTTGATGTAATCTAGTATGTTAATTGGTAGGCTTTACTATAGGAAAATGTGTTTTTGGCTATATCCAGTGAACCTGCATTATGGGGTGATAAATATTTATATTAATAGAAAGAGCCAAATCTGCTCCACTAATTAAATAAATATTAGCCACATTTGGTGTTTCATTTAAGAGTAATTAAGGATTGAATTTACATTAAAACAGAAGGATTTTAATGTATTACTATTACATCTCATATCATGGTGGTTTTATTCAACTGGCAAATAATATTCATATCATTAAAGAAAACATCTGCTGGTTTTATATTTATGTGACCAGCGAGATCTGGTGATTATGTCCTAGCAAAATATGCCTTATATATGGCAGAATGAGTGTGTGCACACTGTGTGTTGTGTGTCTGCCACTGAGCATGCCCCCCCCCCCCCACACACACACACACATAGTGCATGGGTGAGCAACAGAGGCAGCCCTCCTCTGTGTGCAAACAAGGGTGGGAGGGGGTTACCATGGTTACTAATTAAGAGAGGGTGTGGTTGAGAAGCACACTGATATCAACACCAGCATCTCACCCCCCTACACACATTCCCCTCCTCACACCCAAGCCTCACCCATTATCCTCCTCCCCTTACAAATCGCACATCTCACAGGGTGGGGGGTGGAGGGGGAGGGGGGGTCCGGCATACACCTCGCCGGCCCCTTGTGCAGGGCGCGACCCACCACTCGCTCGCATACATATATACATATATACATATATACATACATACATACATATATACATATATACATATATACATATATGCATACATGCATATATGCATATATGCATATATACATATATACATATATACATATATACATATGTAGTGGTCTGCACTGACCTCTCAGGCAAGGACCCGCATAGACAGCTAGGCGTGGGTAGTGTGTTGATATCAGGGAGCCTAGGTGGTGTAATGGTTAGCACACTGGCCCGGAATGCAAAGAGATGTGGGTTCGAGTCCCACTCTAGGCGCAATATTTCCCATTTTCATCACCCCCATGATACTGGTTGCCGTGACCACGATCCTGTACAAGCTACGTGCTGTATGGTTGTTGAACCTACCCTGTTTATGTATGTGTAAGTGCATTGCCTGCATGTATGTAATTGTAAGCATTAAATGACCATTTAAAAGACTTACAATTCCAGGGGGACGAGTGTAGTAGGCTGCACTGACCTCTCAGGCAAGTAACCACATAGTCAGGTAGGCATGGGTAGTGTGTTGATATCAGGGAGCCTAGGTGGTGTAATGGTTAGCACACTGGCCCGGAATGCAAAGAGATGTGGGTTTGAGTCCCGCTCTAGGCACAATATTTCCCATTTTCATCACCCCCATGACACATATATAGATATATACATATATACATATATGCCCAACGGCTCGCCGTTGGGGTTTAAATGCGCAACACGGAGGTCGCCGCGCCGGGCGATAGCCCAGGACTAATGACCTTGTCGGCCTCGTTAAGATAGGCGGGGGGGAGGAAATCCGACCCCCAGTGCCGGGGTCGGCGCAAGGAAAACGCGCCGCGGGGGAAACGGCGAAAGGAAAACGCGCCCCCCCCCACCCGCGGGAGGCGGGGGGAGGGGAGCGAGCCGGGGCACCTCCCGGCTCCCCTAACTGCCCTCACTCTTCTGGCCGCGCGCGCCCTGCCACCACGCATCGCGAGCTGCTCAGCAACCGCTCGGATGTGCATGCCTCGTCCCTCCCCCAGCCTGGCTGCTGCCCTGATGGTAGAGGACGAGCTTTGACTCTTCTGGCCGCGCGCGCCCTGCCACCACGCATCCCGAGCTGCTCAGCAACCGCTCGGATGTGCATGCCTCGTCCCTCCCCCAGCCTGGCTGCTGCCCTGATGGCAGAGGACGAGTTCCAGTTTTTAGACTGGGCCACCCTAGCGGGGCTCAGCAGGAAAACTACCGGCGTTATGGCACAAGAGGACGTGACCACCATCGCCGCACTGCGCGCGGTGGACAAGTCGGATTTCGCGGCCCTCGACATATCGCGCGGCCAGCGCGCCCTCCTCCGGGTAGCGCTCAGCGGGATCGGCAACGAGGACTTCAGGCCTAGCGCCCCCTCAAGCCCGGGGGAGGACAGCCAGCCCACCCCCGGCCAAGCCGACCGAGCAGCAGCCGACATCAGCCAAGAAAAGGCCAAGCAGGAGCGCCACGCCATATTGGAGGCGGGTGTGGCTTTCGACCAACTGTGGTCGTCGACAGCAGCCAGCAAGGTACTGGGGCGGGCTAGGGGCGAGACAGTCGAGACGCCCGAGCGCACCCGCCCCTCGGGCGCAGTCGGCTACATACCGCCTCCCCCACCCCCCGCGGACCAGCCGAGCCGGCACGGCGCCGGCCCGGACCCTCGCCATAGCCTCACCATACGAGCAAAATCCAACAAAGCGCTCCGTATCATAGACTATCTGCCGCGCACGGTGCGCGACAGGATTGCAAAGAAGAGGAAAGAGTATCTGCAGGTGCTGGACCCCCCCACAGGGCAGGTGCACTTCAAAACCGAGGAGGATAGTTGCGCCTGTGTTTACCTCACGCAGGGCGAGTGGGGCGCCGCAAACCAGTGCTTATTCGCGCACCTCCTGCAGCTTGGCCAGGTACAAAGGGAGGACGTGGAGTACTACCTCGCATACACCGCGAGCATCCACAACCTGGCGGCAAAATTTGAGTGGCAGTCAGTAATCGAGTATGACACTCAGTACCGGGAAGTGCAGGCCGAACACGGCTCTGCCTGGGGCACGGCGGCGACCTACCTGGAGATGCAACTATTGGTCCCCAGGCAGCGCCCCCCCCCCCCATGCAAAAAGGGCGCGGAACCCAGGGCACCCCCGGCGCCGGCCACCACTACGCCAGGGGAGGGCGCTCAGACGCAGCAGGTACCGCCGCCACCGACAAAACCATATGCAGGCTGTTCGCCAACACGGGAAAATGCCCATACTCCCCCTGCAAGTATGAGCACGTCAAAAAAGAATAGGGCTGTCCGGGGGGCGCCCTCCTCCCGGACGCCTGGGAGAGGCTGCTCCCCCCCGACACCCCGGACCGCGCGCACATCATCGCCGGGGTGCGGGAGGGTTTCCGCGTCACCAGTGCGCCCGTGACGGGCGGGCCCTCCCGACAGCCCAACCACCCTTCTGCCACGCGCCCGGAGGCGCGAGACGCGGTAGAAAAGCAAATACGGCTGGAGATCAGCAACGGCCGCTACGTAATCCGCGACGGCCCTGCGCACATCACGAGTGCACTAGGTGCTATACCCAAGGAGGGGGGCGGGATCCGTTTGATCCACGACGCATCCCGCCCGCACGGCAGCGCCCTTAACGACTACGCGGAAGGCGACGGCTACAGCTGCTCCACCGTGGAGGAGGCCGCTGCCCTCCTCCAACACGGCGGATACATGGGAAAGATAGACCTGGCCAGCGCCTACCGCAGTGTTAAAATCCACCCCGCTGATTATCCCTATGCAGGTTTACAGTGGACTTTTGCAGGGGACAGCTCCCCCACATACCTCCAGGATACCCGACTGATGTTCGGCGCGCGGTTGAGCGCTATAACGTTCAACCAGCTCACGCAGGCGGCTGTCGGTATCATGCGCGCACGGGGGTGGGGTGACCATGTGCTGGTCTATTGCGACGATTTTTTCGTCACCCACCCCCACCGCGACGGCTGTCGTCGCCTCATGAGCGAACTCATGGCTCTCCTGCGCGAGCTGGGGTTCGCCATCAATTACAACAAAATTGTCGGGCCAAGCACAGCCATAACTTTCCTAGGCGTGGCCATAGACACAGTCACGTTCACTCTCGGGCTACCGCCCGAAAAACTCAGCGCACTCATAGCTGAGGCCGAATCAGCCGCACAGCGCCGCAGTCTCACAAAAAAAGAGATCCAGTCGATATGCGGAAAATTAGCTTTGACCTCTCCCACCCACCCTTTGAACAAGAGGGGGGGAACACTGGGCGCGCGAGGGGGGGAGGGCACGCCGCCCGCCACACAGCGGGCCGGCTGCGGCCGCTCCCCGCAGGTACCGGGTTCAACACCCAGCATATTGACTTAGTCATTGGCAAATGAACTTACACATCATTACATATTATTATTACTTTATCTTAGCGCCCCTTACGCCCATTGGGGCAGCGCGCGCGCGCATGTGCGCATCAGGTTGATTTGTTACTTCATTAACATTGTGCATTTGTTTATGTAATACTTTTAACCTTAGTGACTTTAATAAAAAGTCTTTTACTCCCCCCGTGTGTTCGCGTCATTTAAATACATATATACATATATACATATATACATATATACATATATACATATATACATATATACATATATACACCCACACGACCAGACGGGATGGCTGAATGAGTTAGAGCATCCGTCTCCCGTGCTGGAACATCGTGGGGCATGCACCTCGCCGGCCCCTGTGCAGGGCACGACCCACCACTCGCTCGTATACATATATACATATATACATATACACAGATACACAGATACACAGATATACAGATATACATACATACATATATACATATATACACACACCCACACGACCAGACGGGATGGCCGAATGAGTTAGAGCATCCGTCTCTCGTGCTGGTAGATCGTGGGATCGTGGGTTCGAACCCTGGTCGAGTCAAACCAATGACTTAAAAATTTATACTTGTCACTTCCTAGCCAGGTGCTCGGCATTATTAGGATAGGGCAAGGACTGGTGTGCTCAGTGTCAGGATAATGTGACTGAGTGGGATACCAGGTCATGGTGCCGGCAGCCTGGTTTCCCAGTGGGACAGCACCATAAAGTCACTATGAATGCGCACTGTCACAAGTCCGTACCCGTCCTGATATGACCTTAGATGTTGCTAGGACGTAAAACAACAACAAACAAACAAACACACCCACACACCCCCAACGACCCCCTACACAGTGACTTTGAGTGGGCATGTGTGTGTGTGGGGGGGGGGGGGCTGTATGGGGGGCATATCTGATGTGTTGGGTGGAGGTCTGTGTTTATGGTAGAGAGGCTAGATAGTGGACCTTGGTACTTATCCAGGGGCCAAATGTAAGAGCCACAATTTATCAGCCGCGGAGTTAAGGGCGGCCGGCGGGTTAGCTATTGTCGGTGTTGATATATATGTCACGGACAATGTATGTTGCCAAAGCGCGCGTTGGTTAGCTAACCCGTGGGTTATTTTTAGACCGGGGGAAGCCCTCACGGAAAACATACCGGCGAGCGCTGCTATTTGTTATGTTTTGTCGACTGGAACCTTCCGTCTTCGACTTCCGGTGTCAATCGATGACAAGCGACAACACAACTTTACGCCTCTTTGCCTCTCTCCTGTGTCAATCTAACGTCCTTTTGACTCTCCGGATCCGCTTTCAACAGGTACGTCCTAATTCGCGAAGTTTCTAAACTATGTCCTTTACGTTCTCCTTGCGTATCTAAGATCGGCGGTTACTTATGAGGTTCATATGCAAACCTGCACATACATCATGGCCGTGCGGCATGACAAACGGTACGGGCGTTACAACTGTTTGTTTTCGTCATTTGTATATGTATCAGAAACACAGTATACTCTCTTCCTTGACTATAGCCAGCACTCCCCTATGCCTCCATGTGCTAACTGAAGGTTGTTAACATTGTCATGGCCTTTTCAACATACTAGCAGTTGTTTCTTGTGTCACTGTATTCAATATATAGCCCACGACAGGCCTTATTATTTAGGTATGTGGCAAAAAACTTGAAACCCCTTCGTTAATAAAAATAAAGGCACCACTGGAACTAGCTTGGAATGCCATTTAACATGACACCAAAATTATGGCAATAGGTGGAGTATTTAGGAAGTTATGGCCGTTTCCCACTGTGAACTTGGTCATTATTTTCTTACATAAAATTAAGGTATAAGCACTGGATACGTATGTTTTTTATTAGCTTGGCTGGCGGATTGCAAATTGTGCTGCATTTTAGATATGTACAGAAACGTTTATTATTCCTATAATTTACCAATTTGTCAGCGTTTTACTAGGCTACTATACCTAATGTCACATCACAGATCCTGCACCTGTTTGTTACAGGGCATACTTGGGTTCTCTACTCACACTGGGGGACATATCCCCCTGCAACATGTCCCACTTCCAAATTGCCTCACATTATCTCCTAACAGTTATCTACACACTCCTTGCCCTATCCGTAAAGCGATAATTCCTAGGCTAGGAGGCGCCAACTACTAATTTGTATGTTTGCTTCCATCTTTGCTATTGTCGACATTTAATTTCTGTACAGTAGAGTTATTGAGTGCGCTCTTTTTCCTACAGCTAAACAGTGAAGACCGAGACAAATAGTCTGTGCATTTCAGCTGGCTGCAACTATATACGCCAAACCAACACACCCGATGTCGTTCGTCCAGCCTCCATCTGCCTCTTCCCAGCCCCCCTCAGGAAAACGGCAACGTAAGGCGAACTACGGTAATGGCGAGATCAGAGTCATGCTGGAGGAGGTAATGTTGGGACGGGTCGTCCTGTTTGCCGCGTTCAACAATAAAATTACTGTCCAGGCCAAAACACAAGCCTGGGATGCTGTAACCGCCATGGTGAACGCCTGTGGAATTGCCAAACGATCGCGCCAGGAAATCAAAGAAAAATGGAAAGCTATGAAGGCCGAGGTTCTAGGCCGCCAGAGGAGAGTAGGCCTAACAGGAGGAGGTCCTCCAGAGCCGCCGCTTCCATTTGAAGATACCATACTTCAAATAATCGGCTTCGAGTCAAACCTCATGAAAGGAGTGGAGGGTAAGTTCATACCTAATTACATTGTTCTACCGCTCTCCATGCTTCTCGCGCACTACGAATTGTCAGTCATTATGTCGGTCTTGTTAAGTCTCCATATAGTCCGATTGAGAGTTAGTGTGGTTGCGTTCCCTTATGTCGTATAGTGAAATCGTAGTAGTGGTCAACAAAATTTGGCAGGCTTCACAACTCTAGTTACGAACACCAGTTACTAACATTTACCTCACGACAGCAGCAAACGTTCACTACAAACGCCCAGCCATAAACCCTTTGCTACACTATTACCTCTATCTTCCCGCACCTCCCATGATCAATTACATGTGCTGTACATATATGTCTCCATTATGACACGGTCCTCTTGTCTTCCAGCTCCATTCACGGCCAGCTTCGTCGGTGAGTATTTAACTACAGCCAACTCTGACACAACATTTTTCTTTTGCCCAGCAGAAATAGAAACATCATAATTGCCTAACATTATATTGTACGCCCGTAATGTTTGGACAGCAGCATATCTTAGAACACATACAAAATAAGTATCTACTGCTTGGCGGTCACGCTTTTGTTCTTTCTTATTGACAATCACATACCACACAAACTTTGTTATTTGTACATCTCCGTTCAGTACACCCATTTTAGCAAAAACTATCAGCCTTAGTGTATTGGGACAGTGTTGGTAAAGACGTCATGTTCATTTTTTTAGCTCTGGTAGCAGTTGAGGAGGTGGTGATCCAACATAACGAGGTCGGGTGTTGCCACACATTGCCAATTTCCCTCCACACGCCGCGGCCAGATGATGGAATGAATTTGACACAGTATCACGACTTACCTGTGTCGCATAAAGTATGCACCGCGATACGGCCTCTGTGTTCGTCCTCACCGATAGACACTACTGCGACAGAGGCGGCCACTTGCTGGGACACAACCTACCATTTGCCAGGTTTGTTATGCCACCACCTATCTCCCAACCAACACAAAATAGTTAACAGATAATGTTCTACAACATCTAAAGTGTTATGTTCATTTGCCTCATACGGAATATGTTTTTTTTCCCCCCCAAACCTAACCTTAACACGAATGTCGGAGATGCAACAGCATTTCTAAGTGCGCTGTGGTTATATTGGTTAGTGCGTGAACACACCAGTGCCCTATACTAATAATGCCGAGCGCCTGGCTAGGAAGCGACAAGTAGCAATTTTAAAGTCATTGTTGTGACTCCACCCACGATCTACCAGCATGGGACACGGACGCTCAAACTCATTCGGGCATCCCGCGTGGTTACTTGTATTTATTAATTATGTTTGTTAATCCGGCTGTGTGAATAAGGACAGCACATACAAATATTCACACAGCGGCTGCATGAATACTGGTCATTGGAGTTTAAGTCATACATCCATACACAATCTACAGCTATTTCCTACGTCGGGAAGGGAGGGGGATTATTTTAATTATTATTATATAATTCTGGGGGGGAGGGTCACTTGGAATTTCTAAGTGCGCTGTGGTTATATTCGTTAGTGCATGAACGTTGGTGTTTTCACGCCTACAAATGCTGCGTGTCCTACAATACTACATTTTACTTATAAGTGCTGAAGCAAATAGCTACACTAATGTCATCTAAACTGTATCTTGTGCGCAGGTGATGTTTCGTCGGTGGTCGTGGCGACGGGAGATGACTGTACAACCGCGCCTTCCAACGAGCCTTCCAACGAGCGTGACCCAGGACCGGCCGCCGAGCCCATCATTGTTCGGCCATCAAGTGGCGGCCGTAGCCGTTGGCGCGCATCGCGTGCCAGGTCGAAAAAACCTTCCAAGGAGTTTCCCGCAGAAGGAGATGAACGGGCCGTTTTTTTGCGGTACTTGCAGAGCACTGCTGAAACAAACAAAGCAAAAGCTGCCTTACTCGAAGGCAAATTGGAGGAGCAGAGGGTGGGGAAAACTATGCGGTGGCGCCGGGAAGAGCTTAGGGTGGCAAGTTTGGAGAGGGAGGGAACAGAGCTAAAACTGCGGGCGGAGGCGGAAATTTTGGCTTTGCGCGTTCGCCGTGAATCTTTGGAGGTCGCTAACCTTGAATTAGAGCGAGAGGGACGTGAGGCTAGGTTTAGGGGGGGAGGCCGAGCTGTTGGCTCTGAAAATAAGGCGCGAATCGCTGGAGGTGGCGAAGTTGGAGAGAGAGCTGGGGAATCCTACATTACACCGTTTATAAAATGTCCCAACCATATGTGTCGTCTATGGATGTTAGTTGTTTATAAGTAGTGAATTCTTACTGTTATAGATAAGGACTTTGCGCGCATCTTAGTCAGTGCTCAATGGTTATATGTAACAGTTTGTTGGGTAGCCAAAAAGTAGAAGAATGTTAGGGCATTCTAGAAATACTTTACGTTAACTCCAGGATTACACCTTTATAAAATGTCCAAAACATATGTATCGTATATGGCTTATAGTTGTTTATAAGTAGTGAATTCTTACTGTTATAGATAAGGAGTTGGCGCGCATCTTAGTCAGTGTTCAATGGTTATATGTAACAGTTTGTTGGGTAGCAAAAAAGTAGAAGAATATTAGGGGATTCTAGAAATACTGTACGTTCACTACAGCATTCGTGTAGCCGATCCTAGGATGTAGCTGGCGAATCATACATTACACCTTTATACAATGTCCCAACCATATGTATCGTGTATCGTGTATGGCTTTTAGTTGTTTATAAATAGTGAATTCTTACTGTTATAGAAAAGGACTATGTCGTGGTTTATGGACGCCAAAATAAATAGTTGTGTACAAGAAACAATTCTGTTGGCTTTCCGCGTACCTATATAAAAAATGTCTGTTAATTGTTACACTACAAGAGAAGATCATCATACTTTTGACAGTATGTACCACCTGTATGTACCTCAATGAACCCTTAACCAATACTAACCTACTTCAAAAGAAGTTGTCAACCAATCTCTGTCTGGCAGCTTTTGCTGCGTTTGAACGGACTCGCTCTGAACGTTGGTAATTGGCGGGGCGCTCATTGTTTTCTTCACGTTCCTGCAGGGCTTCTTGCTCATTCTCAGGCTCTCCGTCGGACTCGGAGTCTGAGGGATCTGCAAGGTGAAGATTGCGTGCTTGATTGTGCAGAATTATGCAAACCGTGATAACGTTGCAGGCCTTGGCTGGCTGTAGGCGCAGGCGACGAAGGCAGTGCCACCTCCGCTTGAGGACACCTATGGCCCGTTCCACACTCGACCGCGCAGCCTTGTGATGGACATTGTATTCCAGTTGCTGGGGCGAATTCGGGTGTAAGAAAGGGGTGAACAGCCAGTCTCTCAACATATAACCGCTATCACCTAGCAGCAGACCGTTCACGGGCTTATGCTCACTCTCAAAAGCTTCAAAAAGGTCTGATTCCCGTAGGATCCTGGCGTCGTGGACGCTTCCCGGCCATTTCACAATGCAGTCCACGAACAGCAGATCCGCATCACATATGACCTGCAAACAGAAGTCATATAATATATGATGTAACAACACGCTCTTACCTTATACTATTACTAGTTATAGCTTACAGTAGATTAGGTCTGGTACCACATGTCACGAGCCAGTAACAGTAAGGGGGCAGGGATGTGGGTAACACATTAGCTGTCTACACAAACGGAATTGTCCCCAATATTGCGCGCGCCGTTTCCGCGTGTGATGGTAGAGTTGCAGAAGAAAGTAGAAATGCCAAAGGCAGCTCACCTGCACATTAAGCGAGTGGTAGTGCTTCCGGTTTACGAACTCGTGCTCGTAAGCGGAAGGTGCCTGAATGCGGATTTGGGTCCCATCGATGAACCCAAACACATTAGGGAAGCCGTATGTCCGGAACACCTTGGCCTTGGTGCGGTCCGCAGCTTCTTGGGTTGGCAATGTGACGCTTTGGGGCAGTTGTTGCAGAAATGCTTGCGTGACTCTGGGAAGCATGCGTGAAACCGTAGCCTGATCAACGCCTATGAGTTCACCGCACACATCTTGGAAACTCCCGCTCGCGTAGAAGCGAAGGGCGATCATCACCTGCAACATTAGCGCGTACCAAATGTTATATTAAGTATATTCAGGCGTAGTTAAATAGTTATTAGCACAAAATACGGCTTAGCTTCAGCCTTAAAATGGAGCTTTTCTTGTTTATAATCTATTACCTATTGCCAGCCACATCAAAACCAAATGGCAACATGAGTCGGATGAAGAGATTAATAAACATAAAGACATTGGAAAGCCACAACATACTCATGTGTCAGGTGGGCTTGAGCAAGTGGTCCTTAGCTGCTGCCGTATTGATTGTCTGCTTTTAGATCTAAAAGCGATGGTTTGACCAAAAACCCAACATTTCTGGCCCTGAATATGGCATCAGTTAATGAGCGCGATAAACTAATTAATTAATAAAATAATTAGTTCATTTACTAATTACTGAGAAAAAATAAGGTAATGATGCAGCATTAAAAAAGTTTTTGTTTCCTATGTAATCTATTCACTAAAATATAAATGTGTCGTGGAAACTAGTACATGTCTGCAATTTGTCTCTGGCAGTTTGGAATGTTAAGGCTCACACCAATTCACTTTTCTGTCACGTAACAGGAGAATAAAAATATGCAAATTTAAATAAATAAAAAAACATTAGTCTCTTAATACTATACCAAAATGCATGAGCTTAGTGTTATTGACAAGCATTTGTTTGGCTCTTTACAAAGGTATGAGTATCATTTCTATCTGGTAACTGTAAAAACGAGTCAAGCCTAGTAGTAGTACGTGATGCTTTTGGGATTGTACGGAAACAAAGAACAGTAACTAATGAACAGCGGGGTGGAAATACAATTTTTTAGAAAGATATAAAGTACATAACGAACTATGAGAATTGAACTGTGGATGTGACAGGCAGGCCATTTATCAGCGAATGTAAACGTGTGTAGCGTAGCATACAGTAACATGAACAAAGCAAAGCTACTGTCACTTCCGAGGAAGACCTTTTGGTGACGTATAAAAGGCGTCACGACAGTTTAAATTTGACAGGGGTGGTGCAAGTAGATATATCAAAAGGACGAGAGAAAGCATCACGTTTAGGCGTACCCGCAGATGACAACAACATCGAGAGAGTCGTGTTGACAAAAATGAAGCAATGCTAGCCATATGTAAACACGTACCTGCAGCAATGGAGAGAGCGCACCCGTTCGGTTTGACAGTGACAACTCGTCTCGCACACTGTCAGTCAAAGCGAGAATGTCGTGGCGCCTGAACCGGAACTTCTTGAATATTTCCTCGTCGTTGAATTTTTCAAAGGGATTGGATCGGTCGCGGAAAACACGGTCTGCGCGCAAATGTCTCTGCATATATCTGCGGAAAATGAAGACTTCCATCTTGACTGGCACACTAATACCGACGATAAACAAGGCACCCGCAGGAGTTAGTGAACTCGACCTTAACTCCCGAGGCGTTTGCCTAACCCGCCCTCATACATTGACACTTTGGCCGCTAACCCGGGAAATCCGCACGACGCGTGGGTTACGAGCCCTAACCCGGACTCTTACATCTTAACATTTTGGCCCCAGTGCTCTACTGCCTCTACCCCTCCCGACCCTCCCCCCCCCCCCTCCCCCCCCCAATATCACATTTCTACTGATTGTGTGGTTAGGGGTGGCCAATCACACACACTGGGTGCTCTGCCATAGTGATTTTGGCTCTCCACCCAAAAACACACACACACACACCCAGACACACACAACCACACATGCACAACCCAGCTGCATGAACCTGATTTCATCTTAGCAGGTCATGGTGCCGGCGGCCTGGTTTCCCATTGGGAAAGCACTATAAAGTCCCCATGAGTGCGCACTGTCACAAGTCGGTACCCCATGATATGAACTTAGATGTGCAAGGACGTAAAACCAACAACAAACAAACAACAAACAACATATACATAACACCATACTGATAGTGATAAACCCCATTTATCGTTGTAATAATGCTTGTATTGTCCGGCATCCCCCCCACCCCCCCCCCCGTCCCAGTGTACTTGGTGGGGGGGGGGGGGGTGACCACCCATACATGCACAGCACTCCTCCTGTAACCCGTATCAAGTGACTGAGGCGGATGTGTGTGTTTGTGTGCATGCACTTATACCAGTATGTGCATGTATGTTTGCATGTAATGCATTTATGGATTGTGGATGTATGATGGTGTATTGATGTATTATGGATGTTTATGCATATGCGCATGTATGCAAATATATGTATGAAATGTGCACGCCCACTCACACTATCATTCACCAACAAATATTGTAATTAATAAAATAACCACTTCCTACAATGTGTGTTTCTTCATCAACTCCCCTTATCCTGTGCTAACCTTGGTCACACACACACTACTTAAATTAGTAACCATGGTAACCCCACCCACCCCGTTTGCAAGCATCAGGGCCCCCCCTGCAGCTCCCAGTGCAACCCCACACTGTCCAACTGTGTGTCCCTGTTTTGAAGGGGGTGTGTGTTTGTGGGGGGGGGTGAAGTGGGGGGTGAGGGAGGCTGCAGTGGTTCAGTCAGAGTGATACAGACACACTCATTCCACCCTAAGTTATGAGGCAGCAATAACAATAATCATATATTTAGTTTTATATATAAAACCAAAAAGTGTTTCTCAACAGCTTTGGTTAGAGCCCCCCCCCCCCCAACCCAACCAGCCCTCCCCCCTCTCCCAGTGCTAACATACATACATGTGTACATAGTCTCATAGATAAATACAATGCATATAAACTATACATATACACAGGGCAACAACATATATACATACATATTTCCATATGATATTATACATGCAATACATATTATATATATATATACATAAATAAATCCTAATTGTAAAGGAACTTAGTTAATTTTGTCCTTGAAATAATCCATGAGACTTGAATTCATACTAAATTCAAGTTGAGAAGTGGAGCTTAGAAAAAAACATCAACACTGGAGGAGCGACCCAGGGACTGCTTCCTGATACCCTCCCTCTCTACACCCCCCCCCCCCCCCCCCACACAACGCTGTCATTAACAGGTGTTCCCTGTCCACAATGTCAAGTCAAGTCTCAGACTGGTGCTCTACCTCTTAGTTCTTCAACCTCCACACACACACACAGCATCCTGCCAGGGTGGGTGTTGGAAAATTGAGGTTATGCAGGCTTAGATGTAAACACCTGCTAAGAGCGAAAATAAATACATATATACACATATGCATAAATATGGATGTCTGCATGTATGTATGTACGTATGTACATATGTATGTATGTATGTATGCATGTATGTATGTATGCATGTATGTCCTAACAAATATTTAATCAAATAAAATATAACCACATGAAAGTTTGGTTTAACTGTCCCAGTCAGGCTGCTTCTGATACCCCCCCCCCCACACACACACACTACTCCTACTGATTGTGTGCCAGGGGTGGCCTTCACAAGTGTTCCCAGTGAATTGACCCTCCACACACACACTCCTACTAGTACCAGGGTGGGTGTGGGGTAGATGCAGGCTTGTGGCTAAGATGTTTACACAAGCTATGCACAAAAATACATACATATACATAAATATAGATGTTTACATGTATGAATGTATGTATGTATGTACGTATGTATGTATGTATGTATGTATGTATGTATGTATGTATGTATGCCTCCATCATTCACTAGCAAATTGTCCTAACAAATATTGTAATAAAATAAAATATCACATGTGTGTTCTTCAACCCCTCATCTGTGCTAACTTAGGTCACCCACACCCTGTCTTAATTAGTAACCATGGTAGCCCCTTAGGGGCGAGGCGGTGGTGGGGGTGTGGATGGGGGGAGGAGGATGCACTCAGGACTGGTCCCAGGGCTGACCAAGGGTTCAGTGACAGACACACAGCACACATTTAATGTAAATTCAATCCTTAGTTACTCTTAAATAAAACACCAAATGTCACTTTATTGGTGAAGCAGGTTTGTCTCTTTCTAGTGATATCAATCTTTATTACCCCAACAAACAGGTTCACTGGATATAGGTGATAACAGATTTTCCTATGGTAAAGCCTACCAATTAACATACTAGATTACATCAACGGACCCGATTGTACCAACAGACTGTCAATTCAGGTGTTTCCCCAACCTGAATAGGGGGCAGCTGTCACTCAACCCCAGCTGCAGGTGGTGTCCATAATGTATGCAGGATGGCTGGGTGTGCTTGACCATCGGCCCCGTGGTAACAGGTAGTTTCAGACAGTTACAACAAACATATATCAATGCTTCCCTCCTTCAATTGCACTCTTTCTGGTGCATGAAGGGAACATTTAAATAATTATTAACTGTTTCTTAAGTATGAAAATCACATCACATTCTCGGTCGCTATGTGTTATCACATTCCCACATAGTCGCTTATGTCACAGAGCGAGTGGGGCACCCATTGCTTCTCTGTTACATAATTATGGTCCCCACTCCTTTGCCCGAGAATAATAAAGTTCATTGCCAATCTATAAATCCGAACCGAAAATCCGTATATTTTTACACTGGGACCCAACAGGTCACTAAGCAGGCTCCTGGTCTGTTTCAATTGGGACGGAAGCACACTGCATCAATCCAGAAATCCATTGCAGTGTACATACCAGATGCAGGGGGCACACACAGTGATATCACACACATATTGAGACAGTGTATGGATATATATGTGTGGTACACTTGTGTAGCATAAATGGTTGGTTGGTTGTTGGAGTTTTACAGCCTGGCAACATGTAAGGTCATATGAGGACCGGTGTAGCAGAGAGGGTGGGTGGGAGTTACCGTGGTTACTGATTAGGACAGGATGTGGGTGACCACGGTGATCACTATGGTTGTCAGAGGATGGGAGAGGTGCTGTACAAACCAGCAGAAAGTGATATTTTATCTAATGTAAAATATGTTCTAGGACGATTTCAATACAAGCTACATTGGAAACAAATGCATAGCAAGAACCCAACCAAGTTTGGTCATCAAGAAGTACTTGCAAACTGAGTTTAAAGTGTTGAGTCTATATAGTGAAGGTTCGAATTTGTAAGAACACCAACTCCACCTTCCGGCATTGAAGCTGAAGCTGCGACCTGGCGTGTTTACACACTGTGTCGCAGTGTAAAGTCTTGTCATGGTCACCGATATGTAAAGTCGATGGCTGGCATCTGTGGTTGTGTAGGCAGGCTTTAGGAAATCAATACAGGCAAGAAGAGAAAGGAAGAGTATAAAGAATGAAAGTAGAGTGAGAGCTTGTACCCTCAGGGTTATTATTATATAGTGGCATATGGATCTGGTATGGTATACCACCTGATCATTATCTCCAATCAGCAACAAGCATTTATAGTTCCACCAATGAACAGTAAACATTATTGTGTCACCATGGCTACTGTGATCTGGCCACCACCACCATGGGGTGTGGCTGCTTGGCCTCCACCTGCCTGAGCTGTGTGTGTGGTGATTCGTGACTAGCAGTTGGGGGGGGGGGGGAGTGAGTAGAGCTCTTGGGGCTCCTTACACACTACCTCTAGTGCCTCATTCACACTATCTACCTAATCATCATCATCATCATCATCATCATCATGCTGTCGGTCGCGATGCGACAAAGACTGCTTTCATAAAAGCTGCGTGCAAAACTGTTGAAGTGCTGCTAGCTTTTGCAAGTTACCAGCGGCACTCTCTCGGGGAGCAAATAGAGGTTTCACATCGGCAAGAACATGTCAAGACAGGCGCAAAACTATTTGTCCCTGCAGTGGCTGGTCGGGAGATGTTGGGAGTTCCATACATCAACCGCCCT
This sequence comes from Branchipolynoe longqiensis, assembly GCA_030323885.1. Taxonomy (NCBI): domain Eukaryota; kingdom Metazoa; phylum Annelida; class Polychaeta; order Phyllodocida; family Polynoidae; genus Branchipolynoe; species Branchipolynoe longqiensis. The sequence goes on along the minus strand of CM059186.1, from coordinate 85,303,087 downwards.
TAATGCTGCCACAGTGACATGGTTTTCTGTTTAGGGTTTGCTCCCTGAGCCTTCGGTTCTGTCAAGAACCTGTACCACAAGGCAGTGGTTTACAACTCTGCAGGCAGGGGCGTCAAACTCCCTGAGGTATTGCAATACATGAATCACCAGCAACTACATAAATAAATTCATGCACCTGGCCCTATATATCATTTACATTAATAAATAATAGACCATTTGTACTCCATTATAGACCATTTGAATTCCCCACCAAAGCGTTTTATCGGAATATTTTACGGCAGTTTCAGTCCTTTCTCAGACCAGTGGATACCCATAGTCTCACACCCCAAAATCAAACCCCAACTTTTTACTCACGTTTTACATTGTACAGTAAAATCTCTCTAAATCTAACGACCATGGGACCGACTATAAATGATCCATTTAGGGAGGTAGTCAGTTTAGGGAGGTTTTTAAAAATCATTGCAATGGTACTGTATGGGTGATCCTTTGGGACCCAAATAAAGCGATCTATATATGCGACTGGTCGATATGTGGAGGTGCTCGGTTATAGAAGTTTTACTGTCTAATAGGTGTGAAAATGGTATGTATGGAATGTAGGCTTTTACTCTTTATTCCTGCTAGATCACTCATCAGTATTACATTTTATTTTTCAACGCAGATATTCGGAAGATGGAGTTTGTGCGTGGACGCTCCATTAACTTGGCATTATCAAAACGAGGCCAAGATGCCCTGGCGGCCATTGGCATGGTAGATCACGTGGTCCGTGCTGGAATGCCGATGCATGGTCGCATGATCCACGGCTTGAAAGGAAACACAAAGAGCATACCCTATGGGAAGGCAAACCAGGTATTGTGAAATAGTAGCTTTTTGAAGTTTTTCAAAGACGGTATATAATATGTATATATTAGGTACTATATAAACTGTTTAATGTGTATATAACTCTGTGGCGGAGTGGTTAGAGTGTCTGACTTTTTTCTAGGTCAGACTCCTAATCTGAGGGTCAGTGGTTCGATTCCCCGTGCCCCCAGCTCTGCCAATTTGGATTTCCACCGCTGTGTATAACTTACAGCGTCATCAAAGGCCGGTTGCTCTCATACCATGTCTATGAGGTGTGGGAGGTTAAAAATCCCTTGGGTCGGTAAAAGTGTAGGCTCGGGCTTTCTATCGACAAACTGTCTAATGGTGAAAACAAGCCTATTCAGGCTTATCCATGATAGGCAGTATAAATCTTCAACAACAAAATATATACATATATACACATATATATATTAGCTGCCTGTAGCTTTAGGTGTAATGGGGTTGGGTTGGGTTGGGCGTTGTGATGGTTAGGACAAACCAAGCGTACCGGTAGCTTGATAGAATGAGTTGTTCAATTATAATAGTGCATTGTACTGTCATACACAGAAAACACTGCTCCACCATCTAATATGTGTACTGTGGATTACATTCATTACACTTAATATAAACTTTTATATATATACATATATGTACATACATAAAAACAATAATATATATACACATATATATAGATTGATAATAATATATATACAACTTGATATCTACTTTTATCTAAATAAATGCACATAACATAATACATATTTACTCATCAACCTAATATATTAAAATATACATAAATTAAAATATACATATATACTCATATATATATATATATTAATATATAGGCCCATGTACACAAATATATATGTATATGTGGTATATGAGAATTGTACGAGTAAATATTTACCGGAGTTATTACCCAGTTATTCCCTCCCCCTTAGTACTTTACACTTCATTGCCCCCCCCGCCCCCCCCCCCCCGCCCCCCCCCCCCCCCCCCCCCCCCCCCCCCCCCCCCCCCCCCCCCCCCCCCCCCCCCCCCCCATCACCCGAACACTGGCAAGTCTATTCCCCAAATCGTTGCAGATATATATGCATATATATATATATATATATATATAAATAAATATCTATATATAAATATATATATGCATACATTCTTCAAATCCGCGCGTTGCGCATACTTTAGAGCTTGCTCCTGTAGAGGATTACTTGGGCTTAGAATAATAAAATACGAATTTTGTAAACATGAAAAGCCATAAAATATAACTACCACAATCAATTTGAGATCATTGTAAGGCAGAAGGGTCTTTTTGGCAACACAGACACACAAGCACACGCCTTCGGTTTTATTTATATATATATATATATGTATATATATATATATATATATATATATACATGCATATGTATACATACATATGTATTCAATAAAACCTCTCTAAATTGAACGACCTTGGGACCGAATTTAAGTGGTCGATTTAGGGAGGTGGTTTGTTTATGGAGTTAGAATACGGTTACAATGGTATTGTTGGGACCCAAATAAAGCGATCGAAATAGGGGAGAGGTCGATCTGTGGAGGTGGTCGGTTAGGGAGGTTTTACTGTATGCACACACATAATATACACATAATTTCAAATTAGGTGCAAATTGTGAGCTATATTTATTCATAATACTCTCATATGTTATATTATTTTATCATAAACTGTTTTATGCTATCATATGCCATTGTTTGCCTGCATCTGCTAGCATATCGAGAATAGTAATGACTACTATTACAACCTTTCAGTGCATCATTTCAATAGATCGAAGGAAGCTGAACGAAGACTTGCTGAGTGGTACGTGCCCACAGAAGCTGGTTACACATTTCCCATCATTATTATTCACTATAGTTGTCTGACGTGGATCTCCATAGAAATACCAATCACATTATATATATATATTTTAAAATCGCCATGCTTAGTTAAATCATCAGTGGCATGGTGTCAGATTGATGTTATATATCTGTTTATGTATACATATATACATGTATGTATATGTATGTACATATATATACACACATATATCATGGATATGCTGGTGTAGGGAAGGCGCAGAGGACCCCCTGGTGTAGGAAGTTGGCGATGTAACTATTGTCCATTTGGGTTCGAGTCCGTCAGGTGCCCCCCCCCATCCCCCCGCTCCACCTTTCCTCGCCCCTCCCTCGCTTGACCGGGGCTCCATTCCCTTGCCCTCCCCGACCGGTCACCACCTGGGGCTATATGCATAATGGTGTGTTAGCGAGCCAAAACGCGTTTAGAGTGGATTTCCCCGTTTAGCGGTGAAAACGGGCATGCGTGAGTGAGTGATAGGGCTAACACCCCATGCGTAAACTAGGTTACGCTAAACGCGATCCGCAGCAGGTTTACCGCTAAACACGTAAAGTATTTTGTCGCAGCAAGATGGATGTTATCCTGTATTGACGGTTTCGGCGCCATCAGAGAAGACAATTGGGGTGGAACCGGATTTACCGCGATAGGACCAACCCATTTGACAAGTTTGACGACGTGGAACTGTTCACAAAGTTTCGTTTCCGTAGACATGACATTCTGGCGATCACAGACGACTTGCCTGTTGACATCGACATCCCCACCCGGAAAGGATCACTGACACCCCTCCTGCAAGTTATGGTTGCACTTCGCTTTTATATGTGTGGATGTTTTCAAGATGTGTGCGGAGAGTTAATAGGTATAGACCAATCTACAGTATCGCGGACTATTCCGAGAGTCACCAATGCACTGCTACGGCAACTCCACCAGTCTGTCAAGCTCCCCGATCAACAGACTGCTGACAGGACAAAGCTAAAGATATTCACAACGTATGGGTTTCCCAATGTATTTGGGTGTATCGACGGGACACAGATCCGGATACAGGCCCCCCTTTGAATATGAACATGAATTCGTCAATCGGAAACATTACCATGCCATCAACGTTCAGGTACACTTGACCTACCTTACTTCTAAGTTCTGTAAAATTGTGTATGTGTCGCTAACTGTCAGCATTCACGTGTAGCTTGTAAACAAGTGTGGCACTCCTTAACGCCATCCCACAACACAACACGAAAATCTCAGTCCTTACCCATGTTACATGTTACGACATACCTGCAAGCTGTCTTTCCATATAGCCTATGTATCCCCCCATTTATTTTAACCAACTATACATATGGTTTGCTTAGTGCCCCATTCATGTGGTCCATCAATAGAGTGCAAATGTATTTTGTTTGTGTCCTGTTATTTTTTAGTTTTCTATCAGCTATACATACGGTTTGCTCACGGTTTGCTCATGCCCCCATATATGTCCTTCAATAGAGTCATTCCTTTGTGTCCAGTAATTTATTTGTGTTGTGTCAGCTATACATACGGTTTGCTCATGCCGCCATATATGTCCTTCAATTAAGTGCACACGTCATTCGTTTGTGTCCTGTCATTTATTTGTGTTCTTTCACTGCAGGTCATCTGCGATGCGGAACTGAAATTCATCAACTGCATTGTGAAGTGGCCTGGGAGTGTACATGATGCAAGGATTCTCCGTGAGTCGGACCTCTTCGAAGCCTTTGAGACTGCCGACGAGAAACCTGTGAAAGGCATGCTCCTAGGGGACAGTGGCTACATGCTGCGAGACTGGCTGCTGACCCCCTTCATAAGCTGAGCAGTCACCGCTGAGCAGCAAGCCTACAATCTACACCACAAGTCAGCTAGGTCCATTGTAGAAAGATCAATCGGCATCCTCAAATGACGATGGGCCTGTCTCCACAGGCTGCAGTTGCAGCCAGCCAAGGCATGCAATGTGATAACCGCCTGCATAATCCTTCATAACCGAGCCCGAGATCTGCGCCTCCCTGACCCATCTGACTCAGAATCTGATGGCGAATCAGACAATGAAGATGCCGGCAATGCTGAACATGTCCCAATCGATGGTCATCGGCCACACAACTACCATCAGTCGGAGCGAGTATGAGCTGTCGTGGGCAAAGCTGCCTGCCAGTGAGTAGTCGACAATTACTTCTGAGGTGCTTTGTTTAGCTAAAGTACACAACTCGAATCTGTGCAAACAACCATGACATTACAGACGTTGGAATTTTGCGGCCTCATTATCTAATGCTGTTGTTTGCGTGGGCAAATGTTTCTCGCCCTTACATTTCCTCCATTAACGCGTGTCTAATTCTAGGTCGATAACTGTAGAGCCAATCATTTCTTATATTGTTACGTTTGAGAGATTACGCCTCCCTAAATACGAACCCAACTATTGAACAATTCAATACAATCCGTGTTACCTCAATTGTCGGTAAAGTGCTAAACATGTGAACAAAGACGTACATAGATAGTTTCGAAACGTTTATTTAGTGAAACCATGGGGGGGGAGGGACTACATAGCCAGATAACACTTGCGCTAACAGTTGCCAAGCTCCTTGTTCAGTTTCTGACACTCCAAAATTTCACGGCCATACTGCGCCTCGAGTAACTGCGGCTGTGCCAGTTCTTTGGCACGCTGGACATCTACCAAACCTGTCTTAGCCTTGTTCTTTTCTATCGAGCTGCACAGGAACTCGATGAACAAAGCCCGCTCCTCCGGGTCACCTGTTAACTCCTCCGGGCCCGTTCTCCTCCCTCGACGTCTCCAACGCCCACCCCCCCCCCCCTCACTACCGGAGTTACTGAGACATCCTCATGGATGGAAGGAGTGGTGTGCTCCAGGTGCCCATTCAGAGCACACGGCTGGACTGTGAACATGAAGGATTTTTATTTGTTAAGATCAAGGATTTGTATTTGTTACGAGCAAGGACCTGTAACGTCATATAACAAACAGCCTGGGGGAGGTTCACACTTGCCCACTTCAGGTTACACAAGTGTAAAAAGGGGAGTTGCTAATGTCCAATAATAGACTTGCTAAACATTATTAAACAAAATTTCAACTAAGCAGCCTACATGTGATGGATATTATACTGAAAGCCTATGTTGGGTGGGTGGTTGCTTGTTTATTGTTGGGTATACAGGTGTACATATAGAGATTGTTATCGCCGCTGTAATGTCCCACAGTTGGATATTTTTAGCACATAATTATTACAACCTCGGACACAACCCATAAACCCCAGTCTTTAACTTCATCTAACTTACGTGGCGTGTATTCGGATCGTGTGGGAGATGTGGGTGGTTGTGTCAACGTGCAGCTGGCTTCCCTTATGGTAGGCTGAGGCTGAGGCTGAGGCCAGCCTACGCCCATCCCATTGTCCGTCAGACTCACGTATGACGCGCTCTCGTCGGTTGTCTGCGAGCAACCAGGCACATCTTGCGACCAAACTTTGACCTCACTCCCCACAGACAACGGGACCGGAGAGGGGGCTGAAAACATAATAGATCATTGCGTTAGAACCGGTTTACGTTATGTTGTTTTTGTGTGAGCGACGGAGGGTTGCGTTAGTAGACACTCACTAGTTGTTGTAGGTAGAGATTGTGACAGAACGGGAGAATCGTTTGTGTGTGTCAGGTGTACGTAACAAACAGGAAATGTAACATCTATATGTCGACTGCACTGACGATTACTGCTTAATTAAACCCATATCGACATCGCAGGCAGTAGGCATCGCCACTTGAAAATATCGTACATAAGGTAAAATGCGATTAATAACATTACACCCAAATGAGGCAAACTAGGTGCTAAAGAAACTCTGTGCTAAACAAACTGTTAACCCAAATAGGATATTTCAGCACATATGTGACTCTTGGCCTGACTGTAATCTATGGTGAAGAAAGTTCAATGTACTCACTAACAAAGCTGTCCGTGCATGTTGCTGGAATAGAGGAAAAGTCAATAATGAGGTGCTATAAAACCTGTTTGCGATGTGAACACAATAAACAATGTTAATATAAAGAAGTTTGTCAGTCAGATGTTGTGTTATGCTTTAGAGGTAAGACAGAAATCTGGACCCTGGCCTTTTTCCATACGACGTCTTAATAAAGGAAACTCTTAGAGGGTATCCCCATGAGATTCATCCCATGATTTAGATAAGGTGTGCTAAACATGTTCATCTACAACCTCAACTTTACAGGTGGCCATTCATTAGAAACAACTTATAATATATTTTCACAAACTTTTCCGCGAATGGCGCAGTATCAACAGGGCAGCTACAGATCTACTTAAAACGGAAACACAGTGCGATTATGATTTGTGCGATTATGATTTGTAAAGCCAGTGATTTTAAACTTACTCGTCACTCCCTTATAAAGGTTGGACTCAAAGCCGACGATTTGTTGTATGGTGTCCTTGTACGGTAGTGGAGGCTCTGGAGGCCCTCCTCCAGTTTGCATAGACCGCCTCTGACGCCCGAGGACCTCTGATTTCATGGCTTTCCATTTCTCATGTATTTCGGCCCTAGATCGCCTGGCCACACCGCAGGCATTTACGGCATCAACCACCCTATCCCACACTTTGTTTTTTTCCGTGTGTGTTATTTTGTTCGTAAATGAAGAGAACAACACTGTCCTCCAGAGCAGCACTTCCTCCAATAACACTTGCACTTTGTTGTGCCCGTAGTTGCATTTCCTCTGCCGCTTGTTGGATGGCTGACACTGGGATTCACTCGCCATCGTAGAAATCGTGGTGGATCCGGTTAGGTTGTACCTGTGCAAACAGTTCATAGTAGTAGTAGTAGTAGTAGTAGGTGTGTACCTTACGCCTAGACCTTTGTACGTTGAAAAGCCAACTTGCCGACAGATAACAGCAGCAGTTTGCTTGTGTGGTGGCCGAACGTAGCAGAATCACGCTATGTGTATCAAGGGATTGCAGTAGATTGCAGTAGTCGTATTTGTACTAGTTGTAGTAGTCGTATGGGTACTAGTAGATACTCTAGTTTCTGTTGTTGCCGTTTACAGTCCTACATGTGTGTACCTAAGTATTTAATGTTAAGCTAAACTGACGCTGGTGCCGCCGGCTAAGTTCAACTTACAGCTGAGACGCTGGGCATGAGCTACTCGGAGTTCCCCAATCTAAAAATAACTTCCCGGTTAGCTATAATGAAAGTGTTAGGCACAAATGCATGCCGCGTGACCTCACCCCCCATTGACATGATAGCTAAACGGGGTCAGCCGGTAACACCAAACGCCGCTAACACACCATTATGCATATAGGCCCTGATTGTGCTCGTGCGCCATTTCCTCGCCCGCCCCGACCGGTCAAGACTTGATTGTGCTCATGTCCTGATTTCTTGGCTGTCTGTGCCGCTCCGGCTTGTAACGGCCAGGACTCTGCCACATGGCAGAACCGTACTGCGGGCCTTGTGGTTCTCCGTATTCTGCTCCAGTTAACGCTAAGTGTACTAGGAAACGTGTCGCGCCACACAGGTCGGTGCAGAATAGGGTAGCCATGGCTGCTAAGGAACAAGGAGTGAAGACGGAGCCGGACGCACCAAGGAAGGCAGAGGTGATGCTGGTGCACCATGTGATCGATGACAGTGTGTTCAGTGACGAGGAATGAGTCCTTGAACCATGACTACACAAACTGGAGCGTCGCAAGAAGTTGGCGACTATGGCGGTCCGCACATGCAAATTGGAGGAGGAGCTTTTGCAATTGGAAGTAATGGATAAACCCTCTCGTGGTAGAAGTGCATCCAAGGACAAGCATCGGAAACACCAAAAAAGCTCGTCGAGCTCTTCCGACTTGCATGAGCGCTCAACTAGCACCGACAAGAAGTTAAAAAGTAAGTGGACGTTAACAAATTATGTGCGTGAGAAAAAGTGTGTAACAAAACTAAACCCGCATGAATTGGTTGAGGCGGCATGCCACTGGATGTTGGACAAAGACGATGCATCGACAGACGTTATTAGGAAGCTTGTTTCCCATATTGCCTATATATCTGGGAAGGCGTGAGGTGACAAGTTTTTCTATTCAGCACATGTGGGATACGACACGGCAGTGCGAAGGGAGGCGGTGAAAATTGGTTTCAAAGCATTTAGCACAGGTGCGCAGGAGCACGCGTTGGACTACTATTCTTTTGAGAACATGCGAACGCATAGGTCGACCTCTCAGCCTCTAGACACTGGTAGTGTCTTTATGAAAGATGGAAAAAGGCCGTACTATGCGCACAACAAGCAGGAAGGTTGTTCTGTGCCAGCTGCTGAATGTCCTTATGGGCACTGGTGCGCCAAGTATGGTGCGTCGGTCCATAACAAAATCACATGTACTAAGGATTGAGGAACAGCCGTTCGGAGTGAGGAATGGGTCCGGGATGAAGAACCGGGAATATCATTGGGAATTTCCGATAGGGTGCGTTGTCGGAGAACGGCAGATAATTGTGCAATTAATTCATTGGGTTTGCAGCCCGACACAAGTGTCGGCTGTTCGTCGAATGCATGTGGTACGGTGTGGCATATTATTGTTTTTGTATCTCTATTTCCTACTGCAGGAATTCACCACACTTTTATTTATCTTTTCTTGGCTGGGGGGAGGGGTCTAGAATTAGCCTACTTAGGCCATGGTTGTAGTGAACATCCAAATAAGTCTTAGTGAAGTGTCTTATGGCCGGTGCACACCTACCGTTTACGACTTAAAACTGCCCGTTTCGCGCATAAAACTGGGTTTTAGTCGTTAGGTGTGCGACCCCCTAGCACACTAGACGCATGCGATTCACGCATAAAACTAAGTTTTTAGTGCTAAAAGCGGCCGTTTACGATTGCGATTCGCGATTCGAAAAACGAATCAGCCCGTTTTCAGTTTTAAGCGGGTCGGGTCGAGTCGCGAGTTTTAGTGCGCGAATCGTAAACGGTAGGTGTGCACCGGTCATTAGCTGACAGCTTGAATGTGGATGGATTTTGACGCATGCGCAGACGATGCTGTTAGATTCTGACGCATGCGCAGAAGCGATGGACACGGCTGAGCACGGGACACAGCTGAGCACGCCACAACGGCGCTGCTGTTAGCGCGGTACACGGGCGCGTCTCCGCTACCGACCAGGAATAATTGTGTGACTGCGCACTCTCCGACGGGTACTTTAAGTGCCCCTACTGGCAATGATTCGACCCGTGACGCTGGGGCTCTTGCCGGTGCACCCACCCATGACCTCGCTACCCGGCTTGAGGAAGGCCGGGCTGGTTGTGCGCAGTCCGACTACGCGTGCTCAGCCCCCGCCCCTACTGGCTGGGAGCTACCTGAGTCGGATTGGCTATCAATAACATTCCTTCAAACAGGCCTTGTTCTGACGGCCATTGACTTTGCCGATAATAACAATACTGTGACATTAGCTGTTGATAACCTGTATTTGTAGTCATTATATTGCGGGATGCTTGTCCCAATTGAGACCTTGCCGGTTATTTTGTGAATTTTTTTTTCGTGGTGAGGTAGACATTAATTGGAACTTTTTGCTCAAAGGTTTTATTTTTGGTTTTCATGTTGTTAATAATAACTGCCCCGCTTCTTATGGCTTGCCAGTGAGTTTTGCTTTACAGGATCTCGAAAAAGAATTTATAGCTAATAAGCTTCGCAGGGAATTGGATGATGGGTACATTAGACCGGTAACGCATCGACCGGTGTCGCAGTTTCAGCGCCCGGTCAGTTTCCACGGCCCGTATAGACTCAAACTCAAGGCATTGTCAATGGTCGTGAGCAATCTTCATACAGAAAATACAGCAAAAGTGAAATATCTCTAAAACTACACCACCTATTAACAAATCGCTTGGTACACATATAGAAAACATCTTTACCAAAAAGACTGTACTAAATTTATATGGTTAGGGTTCTTGATTTGTATTAATTTTGAATAAAACTAAGGTTTTGCACTGGGCGTACCGTCAAACTCAAGGCATTGTCAATGGTCGCTAGCAATCTTCATACAGAAAATACAGGAAAAGTGATATATCTCTAAAACCACACCACCTAGAAACAAATCGCTTTGTACACATGTAGAAAACATCTTTACCAAAAACATTATATTAAATTTATAAGGTTAGTGACGATGATGTTAGATTTTGATGCATGCGCATGAAACTGACCGGGCGCTGAAACTGACCGGGTGCTGAAACTGCGACACCGGACTGTGTCCATAATGTCTTTTGTGGTAAGAAATCTGATGACGGTCTAAGAATGGTCGTCGATTGTTCTAAACCTTATATGACTTCAGTTAATAATTATGTTGACAAAATTACCAAATCTTTTTCGAACAAAGGAGTTGACCCAGTGGTTAATGACATTATTGAAGGTGACTTTATTGCTGTCACAGACATAAGAAATGCTTAGAGGTCAGGGGCTATCCACCCCCGAGATCGCCCAAGAGAGGGCGTACAGTTTGATTTGAATAATGGTGGTACTTATTATGTTGATAACAGAATGTGTATGGGTCTTTCTTCAAGTCCATTTATTTTTTCAGAGATTGGGGATTGCATTGTGTGTTGCGTGACACGTTCGGGTGTCCCCTGCACTACTAACTATTTAGACGACTTTGGAACCCTTGGGCATGACTGGCGAACGTGCGCACAGCATCAAAATACAATAATAGGATTAATATGTAGATTGTTTTTTTTTCCATAAATTATCAAAAGTTGAGGTCACCTACTCAAAGCGCATGATTTTTAGGAATAGAAATCGATACAATTGCTTTACAACTTAGACTACCTAGAGACAAAATAGACAAACTTAAAGTCCATCTACGCCCCTTTTTAAATATGCAAAAGGCGACTAAAAAACAACTCGAGCAGCTGGCCGGTCGGCTGGCGCACTGCGCCATAGTCGTCAAGGGCAGTCGGTCATTCTGCAGTCGGATTTACGATGACATTTCGACACTAAAGTTACCTTATTATAGGCTGTGTTTGACTAACGCGTTCAGAGACGAAATTAGCTGGTGGCTGGACTTCATAGACAAATTTAATGGGTTCACCAACATTTTGGGTTACCACGCACCCGTATTGGTGATATATTCGGATGCGTCTAGTTACGACTTTGGCGTCATCCATTCGGACGACTGGTTCACCGGTGCGTTTGATGACACCGACTCAGCGACATTGAAAGCGACTTTGGGCCATCATTTTGCTTCTGCTGACCCGGCCTGCTCATCGGCTCATATTAATGTCAGGGAGATGTGGGCTGCCATTATGGCAGCTCGCCGCTGGGGTTGTCTCTGGGATGGTAAATCGGTAATTTTTATGACTTATAGAACGGTAGTCAGTTCAGCCATATCTTCCAGAAAATCAAAGAATAAAGTCATTATGAATTGGATTAAACAACTATTTTGGCTATCATGTCGTTCAATTTTGACATTTCCTCCTCCCACCTCGCTGGTGACAAAAATAAAATCTTTGATGCTTTAAGCAGGTGGTCCACCGCTTCATTAAAATCGGCTATTGTTCAAACTGATTCGGCCAACCAGTTTTGTTGCCAATATTTATTTAACAATGATTCATAATTATTAATTTTAGACCTCCACCTCGACATGAAGGAGCTTCAGTCACACTACTATGCGTCAAACTCGAAGTTGATGCATAGCATGCAGGTCCGCACCTATATGAGGTTTATAGATTCATTTCCCGGAAACCTGGTTCCAATTCCTTGTTCGTCAACGCAGGTCGCGTTATATATTACCTGGTTGTCTAAATTTTTTAAATACTTATCAATTACTAATTATTTGAGTGGGTTGAATTTTTTTTTAAATTGCAGGATACTAATCCAATTGACTATACTTCCTATATTATTAAAACTGTGTTGGGAGGCGCAAAGTTGGGTTGTGAAGTCTGCAGAGCTGCCCCTCTGCTACCAAAGCAGCTGTTATTGATGTTTTCATTCTTCTCCAACTCATTATTCCACACAACCACTAGAGCGGCCCTACTAACGGGATTTAGGGGGTTATTACGGAAATGTCAGATAACTCAGTCAGACTCAAAGCTAATGCGCAAAGATTTCTCATTTCAAAACTGGGGTGTCCTCTTGACTTTACGCAATTCAAAAACCATTCAATTTAGTCAGCGGAAATGATTATTCCTATAACCAGGGTTGCTAACACAGGTCTCTGTGCAGTACATTGGCTGGAACGGCACTTTGCCGAAGCCCCTAAGTCTGAGGACGCATTGGCATTTTTGGTCCCAGATTCATATGGATCCTTATTACCTCTTACTTATCAGGCTTTGCAAGCCACTATTAAGCACTTTTCAGAGTGCGCTGGGTTACTTCCAGACGACTCTTCTCGTCACTCTCTACGCCGAGGGGGTTGCACCTTTTTTAGCAATTCAGGGTGCTTCCCTCGAGGAAATTAAGACCAGAGGCGATTGGTCAGCAGACACAGTATTTAAGTATATTTGCACTCCTCTTTCTGGCCGCATACTATTCTATAAGCCAAATAAAAATAACTGTACTCGCCTATCCGTGTCCATGTTGTCTGCGCCCCTCTTACACATGCGTATATCATGGATATGCTGGTGTAGAGAAGGCGCAGAGGCCCCCCCCCCTGGTCTATGAAGTTTGGGCGATGTAACTATTGTCCATTTGGGTTCGAGTCTGTCAGGTGGTGCCCCCCACTCCACCTTTCCTCGTACCTCCCTCGCTTGACCGGGGCCCCATTCCCTCGCCCGCCCCGACCGGTCAACACCTGATTGTAATCATGTCCTGATTTCTTTTAAAAAAAATATATTTTTCATTTTATTTATTTAGATTTTTTAGTATTTATTATGTTAGTTATGAATTGGTAGGGCGGGTTGCCCAGCCAAGTACAGTTACGGTTGCATTATTGGGGGTTACGGTTGTGTTGCCCGACTATTCTATAAACCAAATAAAAATAACTGTACTCGCTTATCCGTGTCTGTGTTGTCTGCACCCCTCCTACACACATATATACATATGTACACATATATATGGGTCGTTCTCAGAAACTGTGTGTACCACTTGAGGTAGTCTACTTGAAATGCATATTTAAAGAAACCCATTATTGGAGTGTCAATAATTAGATTTCATCATTTAGCCCAATAATGCGAGATATATTTTAGATCAAAAGTAAATGTTAATATAGTATATTATGTATCTTATTGGGATGGATGTAGCTAAATAAATAGAAAATTACATCAATAATTTGTGACATTGTCAACAGCATTGAAAATAAAGTGTCACAAACTTAATGAAAACCTCTGAACAAGACCACATTTCACTTCAAATGGTCATATACAATGTCTTCATTAAGTTCCCAGTCTGTTCCCCGTCCGTTCCGCGACCGTTCCCGTCCGTTACATATCCATTATGCGTCTGTTACCCTTCCGTTACGTGTCCGTTACCCGTCCGTTACCCATCCGTTACATAATCGATACATTTCAAGTCCGAATAACACCGGACTAAAATATTCTGTCCGGTTCTGCCCGTTGCTCAATCCGCCATAGTGTGACAGGCACTTTAAACTTAAAGCTGCATAGTCCGATGAAGCATCACATTTTCAAAACCAAAACAATTATCTAAAATTAATTCTACATATCTAACTTAGATAGTGATGTGCTTATTAAGCATGTGTTGCCATATGGGACTACTGAGGCAGTTGAATAGTACCTGAAGCCTATGGTGTCAGAGTTTTGGCATGCTTGCCAAAACTAATTTTACATGTTTGCACTTCAAATATCTAAAGACTTGGCCATCTAAAATAACAGTTACTAAGTAAGGTAGATTGTGACAATCAATTTAATGTATTTATCTCAGAAAAATGACAGAAACTCAAAACCTTCTGACTATGCAACTTTAATATATTTTTCTCGTCTCAGCTGCCGAAGGTGAATACAATGTGAACATTTACTTTGAACACAAACTTGAATCCTGCAAGTTTGACTCAGGAGAGATGACTTTCACAACGTAAGTATTCAGAGAAGTTCTGAGTATTCTTTTGTGTGACTCTCAGGGTATGCAAGGAGATTGACTTTCTAGAAAGGTTATTCAAAGGGGGATGGGACCTTAAAAAAATACTATTTACTTTTGTTGTATAATCTAATTTTATATTCATCTGTAAGGAGGATTCTATTTGATGTAAGTGTATCTTTGAGCAGACTTGCGTATATATATATATATATATATATATATATATATATATATATATATATATATATATTTTACCTCGGTATACCGCCTCTGGCTAGCCGCAGGCTAGGGAGAAGGAAGCACATCCGGGTCCAGCAATTAGCATAAGTGACTCACAACGGGAGGACGTTTGTGAGTTGCTCCAGGATTTATCTACTAACTACTTCTTAATCACAAAGTAAGTAATGGAAATTTAGTTAAACTGTTTATGATGCCTTATAGCATCACATTATGAAAGTTCAGAACTTTCTCAGGTCCAATTTGGACTTTGTATGTGTTTTTTACTTGAGGATAGAACACTGCGTGCCGCTGGCACTTACGAAACCGATAGTCCTTTGTTCTATCGACACCTGTTTTTGAGACAGGGAGAAATGGTAACCCGAGTTGCTCATTTCCTAAGAAAATTCTCCCGGATCCTGCCTAGAGGATGTTGTTGGGGATGCTTCTGGGTGTTTTTTATAAACACCCCAGACCGGTTTTAAGGCGAACCTCCGAGTTTCGTAATATTTTCTCCAACTTGCTGGCGTCGTAGCCGCGGGTGGGAGAAGTGTACGGAACAGAGAGAGTGGGCGATCTTCGGATCGATACCCCCCGTTTGGTTGGTTTCGTTACCATAACCTTACGGCAAAACTTAGCTTCATGCCTGTACTGAAACGTTGTAATACACGCTATTCTGTACCATATACCTCAACCCAGTTTACTGGCTACACTTTGTGTTGTTGAGATGATTCCGGTTAAGTAACACCTTTGTCGTTACAGGAACCGATGGCCACTCGGCGGAATAAGCAGCCTGCGGCAGGAGAGGGCATTGCCCCTACGGATTACGATTCGTCACCAGCGCCTACGGCTCCGCCGTCTCCACAGCCCGGGGCACAGGTTTCCGACCGGGACAGTGACCAGCCACCTCAACCAAGTGATTGGGAGGCTAAGATGGCAGCCATGATGGAGGATAAGATGCGCCAATTCCAGGCTCTTTCCTTTGCGGGCCCTCCCCAAATCCCTGATGAGGATTGGGAGGACTTTTCGGATGACGAGGAGGACACGGTTTAGGCCCCCGAGGTTCCGAAACCGAAAGCGCGCGGCAAGAAACGCCGCACTGTGAGCAGCTCAGGTGACGAATTCACCAAAGCCTCAAACGCTAAACGTCCTAAGAAATCAAAGAAAAAGAAAAAGAAAGACTCGTCCTCGGACTCGTCAAACGACTCCTCTTCCACGGAATCAGATTCCGATACGGAACGTGCGGGAGTGTACGCCAAAATAGGCGTAAAGTTGGCAAAAAGATTGTCAAGAAAAAGGCAAAGAAGGTGCGTACCACAACCATGATGTGGAATACTGTCAATGGCCACTTTACCACGTTCAAACCGGTGGAGGTCATTAATAAATTGACGGAACAGATTTCCGGCGTCAAAGGTATTCCGGCTACGGTGTGTAAGGAGATGGATGCGGGCATCCATCTGTCCGACGAACGGCGCCGCTATGAAACTGCCCTTTCTGTAATCCATACGGCAGTTTTGGGGTCCTTGACCTCGATAATCCCCATTGCTAACCGCATGCAGACCGAGAATAAGTTCTCGTCCTTAGCTCGGGTTATGGATAGGGGCATTGCCTTGCTCGCTGCAGCGAGCAACTATATGACACATCGCCGCTTCGAAAATGTCTTTAAATCCGTTACCACCGACACGGGCAAAGAAGTCGCCCGGTCAAAGAAGATGACGGACCATGACGGCAAGGAATACACCGTCTATTCCGGACCTACCCCCACCAAAGGCAAGCCTCTGGACAAGTCCAAGATGTTTGGGGGTCAGCTTGCTTATTTGTACAAGCAGGTAGAGGTGGACACTAAGAGTGCTAAGAATACGGAACTCAAGGGCCGTAAGTCACAAAACCCACTCGGGTTCCGCCGCAGCCGCACGGATTTTCGCTTCCGCCGAGGAGGAAGGCCGTCCCGGGGAGGCCCATCCTTCGCATTCAGCCAGAGGGGAAGAGGTCGAGGCGACAGACAATCCTCAAGCTGGAACGACAACCGCGGGTACAAATGGTATTTTGTCCCCAAGCCGCAGTTCCCCAAACCAGGGAACAAGTAGAGAACGCCACACAAACTTTTCAGCAGCCTGGCCCTGACATGGTCACAGAGGAAACTCAAACTGATGTAAGCCTTTTTCAAGCAGGCAACATTGTTAATTGTTTAGAACGATGGCAACAATTAACCACTAACCCAGAGGTTCTTAGTATTGTTAGAGGCATTGCTATTCCTTTCACAGAACTCCCTGTACAGAAAAGAGCACCTTTTCCATATAAGTTCAATTCACATGAAAAATTCCAACTAAATGAACAGGTTGGGGTTTTTGAAGCCAAAGGCATTGTCAAACGAGTAGAACATACTAGAGGTGAATTCATTTCCAATATTTTCTCCACGCCTAAACCAGATGGGTCTATTCACATGATTTTAGACTTAACTAAATTGAATGAAATCATTGAATACCAACATTTCAAAATGTTTTCTTTAGAAACAGCTCGCGATCTGATCACCCCAGAGTGTTGGCTAGCGAGTGTTGATTTAAGAGATGCTTACTATACCGTCCCTATTCAAGAGGGGTTTCGAAAATTGTTACGGTTTGTTTGGAATGACCAGCTTTTTGAATTTACCTGCCTACCTAATGGTTTGGCGTGTGCGCCACAACTTTTCACTAAGTTGTTGAAACCGGTTTTTTCAAACATGGCTAAACTGGGTCATTGTATGTTTCCATACATTGATGATTCTTTCATTATGGGACAATCTTTCGAACAATGCGAACTCGCCGTTCAAGATTTATGTAAACTTTTCTCAAACTTGGGTTTCTTCATCCATGCTAAGAAATCAGTTTTTTCTCCTACTAAGCAGCTTCAGTGTCTAGGCTTCATTTTGGACACGACGGCCATGACCGTGTCACTTACACAACAAAAGAAAGATAAGCTGCGGGACACAGCGATACAGCTGTTAGACATTTCTAGGCCAAAGATAAGACAGGTCGCAGTCTTAATCGGTATAATGATTTCATACAGCCCTGCTATTCTATATGGGGCCGCACACATTAAGTCGCTGGAAATCAATAAAAATCTAGCTTTGGCCCGCGCTAAGGGAAACTTTGAAAAGACAATGTTTATCTCTGAAAGTGGACTAGCCGACATTTTTTGGTGGCTAAGTCACTTTGATAACTCCCCCAATCCCATTCGAATGGGTGAGCCCAATACTACAGTTACGACTGACGCCTCACTCCAAGGTTGGGGGGCACATCGCAATGATGTAGCAACGGGGGGACGCTGGCTAGATTCAGAAATTTCTGAACATATTAATGTTTTAGAATTACGAGCCATTTACTTAGGTTTAACCAGCCTTGTTAAAGTACCCAAAAATAATGTTTGTATCCTTACGGATAACACCACAGCCATGGCTTATTTCAGGAATATGGGAGGTACTAAATCTATTAAGTGTAACGAGTTGGCACTACTCATTTGGAATTGGGCGCAAAAGTTTGACGTCTGGTTAACAATTACACACATACCCGGCACGCAGAATTGCCTTGCCGATAAGATGAGTCGCCATTTCCATGACCACTTGGAGTGGTCACTAAACACATCAATTTTCAAACACATCTGTCAATTATGGGGCTGGCCAGATTTAGATTTATTTGCTTCACGTAATAACTTTAAACTGGAGAAATATGTTTCATGGCACCCAGAACCAAATGCTTGGCACATAGATGCCTTCTCGCTAACTTGGCAAAATCATTTCTTTTACATTTTCCCCCCCTTTTACCATTATTAGCAAAGTCGCCCGAAAGATACTAATAGAGAAAACACACGCCATCCTCATCGTCCCCGAATGGGACACTCAACCCTGGCTAGCGAAACTAGTCGCGACGGCCAAAAGCATGCTACGCTTCCCAAGATACCAAGGAAATCTGAAACATCAGGGACCGTTAGCGCACCACGGAAACGTGTCGACGACTCCTTTGGTAGCATTCCTTTTTAAAATAAATATTTGGAACAATTCGGCTTGGATAAGATTACACAACAACATTTGGTCTCTCACGCCTGGAGGAAGGGAACTGTGAAAATGTATACCACGTATTTAAAGAAATGGGGTATTTATTGCTTACTTAAGAAAGTTAAGCCTATGAACCCAACAATATCCCAGGTAGGACGTTTCCTACGTTTTTTGGAAGACGAAGGTTTAGGGTATGGCGCTATCAATGCAGCCAGATGTGCACTCTCAATTATCCTACCTAGGATTAATGGAGAAACAATGGGAAAACATCATGTTATTTGCTGGATCGTACGATCAATTTATCAGAGGAATCCTCCCAAACCCAAATATAATAGGTTTTGGGATGTTTCTCTTGTGTTTAAACTCTTCAAGGATTGGCCAGAGAATAAGTTCCTGGATGTTAAGCTTTTAGGCTTCAAAGTAGCTTTGCTCCTTCTGCTCGTTACAGGACACAGGGGCCAAACAATAGTCGCCCTGTCGCTCAATGGTCTTGAAATCGATAGCAAGGAAGCAACGTTTGATCTAACAACTTTGTTGAAATTAAATCGTTTAGGTGATCCCCTGTCGACAATAAGTGTCACTAGTTTCACAGAGGATCGCAAATTATGTGTAGTCTCCGCAATACGGACATATATATCCAAGACACGAACAATACGCAACTCAAGGCAGCTTTTGGTGAGCTTTATTAAGCCACACAAGGGCATTTCGAGGGACACCCTCGCCAGATGGACCATGACTGTGTTAAAACTTTCAGGAGTAAACACAAACAGATATTCATCGCACTCTACACGTGGTGCAATGGTATCTAAGGCCAGATTACTTGGCATTTCCGTGAAACGAATCCTGGCTCATGCAGAATGGAAAACTGCTAGATCGTTTGCAAAACATTATCACAAGCGACTAGAGAAGCCTCAACCTATCGCACAGAGGCTACTCACCAACTAAAAGACACAGGTGAGACAAAGTGCACTTTTTCGCTTTTTTGTCATAACAATGGTACAAACATACTTAAATAAGACTTGATAATAGAATAGTAACTAACAGGAATATCAGGATAAAAATGATATTACGTAAAGGTCTCCCTAGCCTGCGGCTAGCCAGAGGCGGTATACCGAGGTAAAATAGATTAGTTAGACGAATCTTACCTGGATATAGATGATGGATAACTATTGTTTTACCGAGGTAGGAGCCTCGGGTAGACGTGGGCGAGGGCCCACCCACCACGCCCTGCCACGTCTATTAAATCACTTGTACCAAGATTAGGTCACATTACCATAGTTTTTAATATATAAATATAATATAATATAATATATATATATACATATATATATATGGGTCGTTCTCAGAAACTGTGTACCACTTTTGTGACATGGAAACAGAAAGTGAAAACGTTCCAAATAATAACAGAAAACATTCCAAATTATAGCTGAATCCATATTCATGTGAAGGTGTATATATTGTGCATATGTCAGAGATGTATATAGATAATATGCATATAGAATATAGATTGATTGTTACCTAATCCAAATGTAACATCTGAGGATCAATGGGATTAGTCTTATCTTAGGCTGAAGACTGATTAAGTAGGTCAAGTATTTGGCACCAGGGATGAACACCACTCTCCAACCACTCCGAGTAACAAACAAACAAACAGTGTGCTCATCCCAGAGCGTGTGTTGGTGCGGGACTCTAGATAAAGTCTTGCCTGAGTGGTCCACACAAAGGTGGGCTATGTTTGTCAACACGTGCCTAGATAACCATACAGAAGTTAGATCTTACCTAGGTAAGGCCTCAGTCACACTATGGCTTGCGTTCACTTGCGACCACTTTGTGACCAAAAGCTGGTGAACTCCATGCGACCTCCTTGTGACTAAAGCAAAAAAACAATAATCGCCAACCGGTCGTCAACTTGGACGACAGGTATATATGACCTGTGGTACTCTGGGTTCTCTCACTTGTGTCCTGTCGTTTGAAGGGTCTACATCATACGTCATCGCTGTGGTTTTGTGCTCAGTGACTGGTCACAATATTGCTATGGTCACAGAGTGGTCAGTGACCAGTTGCTTAGTGGTCACCGACCGGTTGCTGACCGATCACGGACTAAAATGCACCCACTGAGTGTATGACTGGCTAGTGACGGGTCGGTGACTGTTCGATGGTTGGCGAATGCTCGACGACCAGTCGCAAGCGCTGAAAATAGTTTTGGTCGCAAGGAGGTTTTTGGTGCACCAGCTGCAACCACTTTGCAACCAAAATAGTCCAAAATGGCGACCACCGGTAACTGACCGGTCGCAAGGTGGTCGTAGGTGATCGCAAGTGTAGTGTGACTAAGGGGCAACCCACAGAGAATATGTGCCTTGTCCAGATAGGTTGTCGTTGTGCACTGCATGTAGGCCTAGATGATCAGATTATTTACACTACACACAGAGACACAACACATTGTATAAAGTATAGTTTGGGGAGAGAGAGTTTCAGCTCTGTCTGGCTCCTAAACCCTATGTCTTTATTCAAATTAAAATTCTGCGATAAGTAACTAGCCAGCGGTGGACAGTCAGCAGCCTGCTGACCAGCACAGACTGTCGCTACCTTATTGCACCCCAACTGCCGACTGGGCAGCTCCAACAGTGCCAGAATCATTCTAGAACCGCATGCAACACAATCATTGCAATAACACCATTCACACACTATCCGCATAATTCGCTGTATTATACGCGACATAACCTATACAGGCGCATTTTCCCAACAGTACCAGCGGGGTGTTGGTGAAGCATGCAGACCTGATCATCGGTTGTGATGGTGCCTTCTCCTTGGTACGCCGCCAGATGGCCAAGTCAACCCGCCTTAACTTCAGCCAGGAGTACATTCCCCATGGCTACATGGAACTCGCCATCCCTCCCCTTCCAAATGGACAGGTCAGTCACTATTATTGCCCGCTGCTCCAATTTGTTTAAATGTTGACATTTATCACATCATCATGATCATCACCATCAGCATTCTAATTGCCATCATCATCATCATTGTAATCATCATCATTGGTATCTCATTATCATCATCATCATTACTAGTATCATCACCACCACCATCACAATCACTATCACCACAATCATCACTAGCAAAATCATCTAAAGGGGTTCCCTGGTGTTCCCCAGTCTGTGGGGAACCATATTTGGTCATGTGGGGAACCATGTTAGGTCATTTGATGAGGGAATCCCACACGCGACATCATTCATACATTACATCCAGAGTTTGTTTGACGTCTCAGCCGACTATACTGGACGACTTTAAGTCTAAACTTTGGCGGCCATTGCAGTTTGCCATGGATACAGGTCACCTCCACATCTGGCCGCGTAACGAATTCATGATGATAGGCCTGCCCAATGTGCAGGACAACAACTTTGTGGTCACCCTCATCATGCCCTTCGCCATCTTTGAGGGTCTCAAGGAGAAAGATGACATTGTGACCTTCTTTGAGAAGACCTTCCCCGACGCGCTTCCCCTCATTGGCCGGTGAGTTTGTTTATATAGACGATTTACAGCACAAACCCACCACCGAGTGGCAGCAGAAAGAACTAATGCTGTGGGTAAAGGCCCGGTCACATACACGTTAGTAGATGTAGTTGAACGTAGTGGAGGCTAACGTAGTTGTACGTAGTTGAATGTACCGGCATCCATACTTCTCGGTCATGCTAACTTGGTAATAACGTGGGTGGGCCGTGAGTTCCGATTTAATCTTTGGACATGGTTAAAAGAGCGCTACGTTAGAGGCTGAATTTGCATCCGTGATGCTAATGTACTCTAGCATACTCTAGCGTACTCTAGCATACTCTAGCATGCTCTGGCATACACTAGCATACTTGGATGAAGCCCTGGTCACATAACCATTAGTGGATGTAGGTGAATGTAGTGGAGGCTAACGTAGTTGAACATAGTATATATATATATATATATATATATATATATATATGGATAGTGATAAACCCGTTATCGTGTGTAATAATCTCTGTAGTGGTCCTCCCCCCCCCCCTCCGACTGTGGTAGGGGAGGGTACCAGCATGCACTTTGCCACCCCCCCCCCCCCCCTCCCCCACCTGCGCGGGGCGGGATACGCCACTCACTCGGAAGCTTTTTTATACAAATATACAAATGTGTTGTCACAGCCAGTGGAATATATATACAAATCTGTTGTTATATATATATATATATATAATAGAAAAAAAAATGCAAAGTGCTTCATGTAAAGTGGGCTTAATAAATTTATGACTTTGTATCATTTTCCGTTCTGACAACACATTTGATACCAGCATTTAGATTTAGAAAAGTCTCGTTTAATATTTAGATTATGAGACAGCTTGATTTAGATCAAGAAGCCAAGGTATCATCATACATTGAGGGTCAGTTTCTTATTTTATTTATTAAAACAAAAAAAAAGAATAAGGTTTAATAGTTGTTGCATGATATCGCCACTGTATTGAAACGTAACGCTCATTTCCATTAAGATATTAAATGGTGACTGTTCAAACGAGTGTGCCCACATTCTATTCAGATAATATTCTTATAATTATGCTGAACTATGCCCCAAAATAACTGTACATAGGTTCTGTCTAGTCTGGTCAAATAATTATGCTGAGCTATACCCCCAAAATAACTGTAGATAGGTTCTCTATAGTCGGGTCGTATAATTACGTGCCGATATAGGGCTACCCCAAAATAACTGTAGATAGGTTCTCTCTAGTCTGGTTATATATAATCATGCTGAGCTAAAGCCCAAAATAACTGTAGATAGGTTCTGTATAGTCGAGTCATACAATTGTCCATGTTGCCAGTAACATGCATAATTCAAAGCCTTGACCACGGACCCCATAGTCATGTGTAGAGTAGATACCAAATAAGGTATAGTTGACTTCCAGGCGATATGCTCGATCGAAATCATTCCTCACCGTTACACAGAGCTGTGATGACCCTTGGTTGAATTAATACAGTGAAATTTGAAGAACCATCCCACCATCCCGTCTATCCTCCTTTTTTAATAGGGCTGAGAGTTAGATAGTCCATATCCTGTGATGTCTGAGACTATGATTCAAATTGATTGATGTGTGCCTGGTGTGCTTCGAGAGTATGACCGTGATCTTCCCACTAGCTGATAAATAATAAATATATAAATAAAACATTTATATAGCGCCCGATCCAGCAAGCCGTTCTCAGGCGCTTTACATAACAAAAAGATATACAGGAAAACAATTTCACCTAGTTAAAAGCAGATTTAAACAAATGTGTCTTAAGACCTTTTTTAAAAGCGCCAACAGATTTACAATCAGTGATATATCCTGGCAGAGCATTCCACAGTCTCAGGGCAGCAATACTAAAAGCACGATCCCCAAAGCCCTTGAGTCTGCTCCGAGGAACTGCTAACTGGCTGGAGACTGTGGAGCGCAGTGTTCGAACATTTGTTCTCTCCTGGAGCATATCTCTTATATACTCTGGAGCCTGATCATGCAAGGCACGATATACAAGAAGCAGCACCTTGAAATCAATTCTCTTCTCCACAGGGAGCCAGTGTAATGAGTGATGTGATCAAATCTCTTTGTACCCGTCAACAACCTGGCAGCCGCATTCTGTATACATTGCAGTTTTGAAATACTTGACAGCGGCAGACCATACAAGAGAGCATTACAATAATCCAGGCGTGAACCAATGAAAGCATGAGTAACCTTCTCTAATGAGTCACATGTCAGGGCATTCTTGATGGATCTGAGATGTCTCAGTTGCATAAATGATGCCCCACACACCGTCTTGATATGATTAGACATATCAAGAGTATTGTCAAAGATCACACCAAAGTTACGGGCTGACTCACTAGCTTGAGCACTAGCATCACCAATTCTGAGATGGGTTTCATGTAGCCTATCAGTGAAACAGAGAGTGGAGATAACTAAAACTTCAGTTTTCTCATCATTGAGTTTGAGCATATTTTTCCTCAGCTGATGTCTCCTGTCGTCAATTTAAAGAATTAATGCATATGATTGCTAAAATAATAATCCATTTACCATCAAATTAGCTTATATAGCTCTCAAATACCTGCAAATAAGTAATATGAATAGTCGGGATTATTTTCTGCAAGGATTGTACTATCCTGGTAAAAACTAGAGTAAAATAGATATAGTCAATATGTTATCTGTACTGAATAACTAACGCTTGTCTAATTGTTAGCTAGAGATAGAAATATCAATGGCTCTTGTAAAAATTTATTGATACACAACGAAGGAGGAAGAGAAGGCGGGGGTGGAAATTAAGAGCACTTTATTCAGAGTGCGAGGATAAAGTAATACAGGCAATGCAAATGAACAAAGTACAATCAAATCAATGGAACATCAAATGTCAAGAACAGAATAAAAGTAGCATCGGGAAGTCAATGTTCATCAGAGGAAAGTCAACGGGGAAGAGGAAGCCCCGAAGAGCCCTCCACCCTAGGAAGGGAAGAGAAAATAAGTACGGGTGAGTGGGTGGAAGAAATATGGCATGGGAGCACTACTGGAGGCGGCTGGAGGCGGTGGGCTGGAGTTATAAGGGCCGGAACGGGGGGGGGGGGGGCATTGCGCAACCCAACGGTCAGCGGCCGCAGCAGGCAGGAGGAGAGGGGGGGGGGGGGCGCACTCCTCCTTCGCCGCGAATCAAATGCAATGCAAGCATTACGACCAAGCCTGATTAATAAATTTATTGGCCCAAAAAGAAATTCCTGTGTCTGGTTTTGAATTATACTGAGCTATACCCCAAATAACTGTAGTTAGATTCTCTCTAGTCTGGTTATATAATCATGCTGAGCTATACCCCAAAATAACTGTAAATAGGTTCTCAATAGTCGAGTCATATAATTATGTTGAGCTATACCCCAAAATAACTGTAGATAAGTTCTCTCTAGTCGGGTCATATAATTATGCAGAGCTATGCCTCAAAATAACTGCAGTAGATAGGTTCTGTTTAGTCGGGTCATATAATTTTACTGAGTTATAGACCTACCCTGAAATAATGGTAGATAGGTTCTCTCTGGTCTAGTCATGTAACTATGCTGTGCTATACTCCAAGCTCTGCTTTATTATACTTTAACAGGGACCAACTTGTTAAAAGTGTTATGAACAACGAGCCCCTGCCGTTGCTGATGGTGAAGGTAAGTCTCTATTTGCTGTTAATCCACGAATATGCATATTTATTGCAAAGGTCGCCATACTTGAAAGGTAAAAGATAGTATCACTGCCCTCTACATACAGGTGTTGCTTATTTATATAACATTCACAGTTCAAAGAGCAACTTACAACATGGTCGTAAGCCCTACTAAAGAAGCCAACCATTACCACTTTTAAATCCAGACGGGATGGCCAAATGAGTTAGAGCATCCGTGTTGGTAGATCATGGGGTCGTGGGTTCGAATCCTGGTCGAGTCAAACCAATGACTTAAAAATTGATACTTGTCGCTTCCTAGCCAGGCGCTCGGCATTATTAGGATAGGGCAAGGAGCAGTGGAATGAGGAAGACCAATCGGCTGCGACTCAAATTTCGCCTGCTTAAACAACTAATGTACCAACAACAACAACAAAATACAAGGGAGATCTTGTATTCGGTGAGAGTGAATGGAAGTTATGTGTCCCCTTATAAGTTATATATACATAATTGCTTAAAGGTGCATAATCCTACGGGTTTGGATTTCTGACACATTTTTAGATGAATATATTAGGTTGATTCTTATAATGTACGGATTCATTTTTCATTTGTTTAACTTTGAAGATATTTAAAGTGGACAAATGTGTGCACGCTAAAATGGTAGACATGTTCTATTAAATTCACTTAATATTCTTTCTATATAACAATATAAATGTTTTAATGGGCACACTAGTATCTAAGTTGGATATGAAAGATCAAATCTAGCTAGTTACCTGTTTTAGTTTTGAAATTGTTATGCTTTCATCTGACTATGCGGCCTTAATGAAGTTGTGTTCATAACAGAAACTGCTTATGCCAAGTACACACCTACCGTTTACGATTCGTGCACTAAAACTCGCGACGACCTTACGACTGAGAACGGGCCGATTCATTTTTCGAATCGTAGCCCTGAAACTGAGTTTTAAGTCGCGAATCGCAATCGGTAGATGTGCTAGGGTATCACACACCTAACGACTTTTGTGCGCGAAACGGGCAGTTTTAGATCGTAAACGGTAGGTGGGTGCGGATGAACGGTAGGTGTGTACCTGCCATTACAAATAAATGTGTAGCAACCGACATAGTTCATATAGTTAAAATACCGTTAAGAAAAGGTTTATCTGATTAATTCTTTTCAACTTGTATTTAGTGTGAGCTCTTTTGGTTTATTCAATAGGGATCATACTATTTTTTTTCTTTTGTTTGTTGTTTATATCAACAATCGATCAAACCTACCAGCAGGAGCGTGCAGAAAGGGGGACGGAGGGTGTGACGGCCAATGGCATCCATATCGAGGCATATTTAAATTGTCTTCCTTGCTCACATTACTCAGTATTATCCTGTAGTTTTAGGGGCATACAGTCAAGGAGTTGGCCTCGGGCATCACGACACCTTTGCCAGCCACTGCCTGCCAGACCTGTAGGACATACTATCTAAAAAACATAGTCCGATGGTTTTGAGTGTCTGTGATTTTTCTCCCATTAAATTGATTGTTATTATCTACATTACTTTAGTTTGAAGTAACTTTTTTCATAAATGGCTACGTTTTGAGATATTTGAAGTGCAAACATGAAAAATTAGTTTGGGCAAGCTTGCCAAAACTCTGACACCATAGGCTTCAGCAGTAACAGGTTCTATTACATTCCCTTCTATTTGGCAACAAATGCTTAATAAGTGCATGTATTAGAAAACTGTCTTAAAATGTCTTAATGTCATAAAATGCATCGGTATCTAATCTAGATATGTATAATCAATTCCAGATAATTGTTTTGGTTTTGAAAAGTTGATACTTCATCGGACTATACAATTTTATCCACAGTTGTCGGATATCAGCAAACGTGTAGATCCAACATTCGGCAGAGCATGGCTTTAAAAAGAAAAAGAAAAAGAGAGAAAAAAGGTGTAAAGGCCCTGTCACACTACGATGCTTCTCGCCGGCGACTCGGCGACGTGTGGTGTTTTTGGGCGAAAATGGGTGAAATATCGAGACACGCTGGGGGCGCGTTATGCACGCGTCGGTACATGTCGGTACACTATCTTTGACGCTGATGGTCGGCGCAAAACGCCGGCGCGCGCTGGTAGTCGCCCAAGGTTTTAAGCATGTCAAAAACAACCCAACGACCGGCAGCGCGCGCAAATATATGGGTAAGGACGTTAGCCGCGCGTCGCGATGCTTTGGACATGCCGGAATAACGTTATGGGAACGCAAGGAAGACGGCGCGCGCGCGGGAGGGTCGTTGCTCACACGTTGCGGCAAACTGGGCCATTTTTGTTTTACGCCCTAGCAACATTTAAGGTATATGAAGACGTCGCGCCAAACTTTTTTTTCTTCCCCCCCCCCCCCCCCCCAACACGTCGACATACGTTGGCGGCGCGCTACTAACACGCTGTGCCAACATCCAATTTCCCCATATTTCCCCTAAATCTTTAACGTTTCTCGACGCGCAAGATAGTACTTTCAACGCTGATGGGTCGCTGGGAGAAACGTCGTAGTGTGACAGCCCCATAAGAGTGTGTTTGTTTCCGTTGACAGTGCAGCCCCTATCACGTTGGTAACGGAGGGCTTATCATGGGAGACGCTGCACACGCCATGCTCCCCTTCTATGGTCAGGGCATGAATTGCGTAAGACATCCTTTTCACTTTGACAGCACAGGCCAGATACTGCTGCTGTTGTAACAGATGGCTAAATATACTCTTCTACTGAGAGTGTACATATGTGTGTGTGTTGGGGGTGGGGGGGGGGGGCACACCATGTGGAATAGTCACAGTTTGTGTATATACAAACTGTGACTATTGCACATGCTGCTAAATATATATATATATTTAAAGAACTTATTTCTTGGGATTTATTTAAGACCCAATCGAGGCTGTCGATCTCTAGAATTAAGCTGTGAATATTTCTAGTATTAGGGTCATTTACTGATTTAGTCCTAATGACCTTCCCGGGCTGTTAGTTACGTGTGTATGTATACATACATATATATATATATACATATATATATATATATATATATATATATATATGTATGTATATATAAAGTCTTTGCTACAGTACAATAAGGAGACAAGACAAGGAAGTGGGTTGAGATGATATATTCTCTGGCTTAGGGAATATGATAAAATTCCAGTGCGTGAGTGACAGTATTTGTGCACTGGTCGGATTGGGGGTGGTGGCGCCACCTGTCCCAACTGTGAAAAGGGGTCACCCATAAAGTAGTACACAACATATGGGTGGTCATATAGGGAATATTCATCTCGCACCTTTATACTCGTGTCGTGGGGGTGATGAAAATGGGAAATATTGCGCCTAGAGCGGGACTCGAACCCACATCTCTTTGCATTCCGGGCCAGTGTGCTAACCATTGCACCACCTAGGCTCCCTGATATCGACATGCTACCCACGTCTACCTGTCTATGCGGCTCCTTGCCTGAGAGGTCAGTGCAGACCACTACACTCATCCCCCTGGAATTGTAAGTCTTTTAATGCTTACACTTACACACATACAGGCAATGCGCTTACATATTCATACACAGGGTAGGTTCAACAACTATACAGCACGTAGCTTGTACAGGATCCTGGTCATGGCACCAGTGTCATGGGGGTGATGAAAATGGGAAATATTGCACCTACAGCGGGACTCAAACCCACATCTCTTTGCATTCCGGGCCAGTTTGCTAACCATTACACCACCTAGGTTCCCTGATATCGACACACTACCCACGCCTACCTGTCTATGCGGCTCCTTGCCTGAGAGGTCAGTGCAGACCACTACACTCGCATAAGTCTTATACATCACATATATATAATTATAATGTGGGTGAGAGTGCAGCAACTATTAACTGGGTTACCATATTCATTCTCTGTGGTCCCATTATCTCTATCATGACCAATTATTAGATAACGTAAACTACTAGCATTAGGAAATACCTCCTCCCTATTTATACTGGTATTATAATATATATATAATAGTATATGTATTATATATACTATATATTATATATATAGGCCTATTATATATTACTTATATTATATATACGATAATAGAGGCTATACATAGATATCTAAAAATAAAATGTCAAATGCCCACTGTGTTCCTGTCTATAACAGGGTTTGGAGGATGCACTCATATTCAGTGACCTGTTGGACAAGTACAACAATGATTTCAGTAAGTATAGATAGTACTATCTTAGTATCTACACCAAACCTAATAACGAAATGATAGAACATTGTGGTGTTGGCTGTTGCAGACTAGCGAGTTTACAACTGAAAGGCAGTGGAGAAAGTGTTACATTGCGAATTTTATAATAGTGACTTCAGTTTAGACGTACCCAGGTCACGTAACATTGTGACGTCACAAATCTGAACTTGATGAGTTGACCTACATCCCACCTTAATCATTTGACAGAATCACACGCAGATAGCAACCAAAAGCTAATGTAAGCATAAATACATCCTGGGAGTGCCCAAATGCATCCGCAAGTTTCAGACGCTTCAGGCCCGGTCACATGTATACGTTAGTGAATGCAGTGGAGGCTAAAGTAATTGAACCTAGTTGAGCATAGTTGAACGTACCGGCATCCATACTTCTACGTCATGCTAACTTGGTAATAACATGGGTGGGCCGTGAGTTCTGATTTAATATTTGGACATGTTCAAAAGAGCGCTACGTTAGAGGCCAACATACTGTGGCGAAGTCTCTGTACTCTAGTGTACTCTAGCATACTTGGATGTAGTTGAACGTAGTTGACCATAGTGGAGGCTAACGTTTGTTGAACATAATTGAACGTTGTTGAACATAGTTGAACGTAGTTGAACGTACCGGCATCAATCCCGTAATCTATTTATCCATACCAAAACCTGCCGTACCTTAGTGTTTTTGACTGTAGTTTAACATACTTACACCACGTTTGACCCACCTTAATCTATCCTACGTTCAACTACGTTCACTAAAGGGGCTGTCACATTATGACGCATCTCGCAAGTGCGTGGCGAACGAGATATGTCAAACTTTTCGGCATGGGGGGCAAGTTGGACGTATACATACCGTATACATAGTGTATGGCCAACGTATGGCCAACATAAGGCTAACATGCCTCCCCATGAAAAACGCTCGAATTACGCTCACGGTACGTTCGCAAAACACCGGTGAACGTTATATACGTTATTCGATCGCCAGAACTACGCCTCATATGTTACATACCTCACGACATGATGGAGAAACACAAAACATATGTTACACATACGTTAGACGTATGTTATCCATACGTTGTCAGTGCACAGACTGTCCGTTTCCACTGCCTTTAGCTAGGATTGCTTACACGCGGTATGCGAATGCGGATGCGGCAAAAAATCGAAAAGCATCTAAATCAATGGGGGTGATTCCTTACACACGGTATGCGGCATGCGGCATGCGAATACTGAATCGGTCCATGTAGCGATCGGTGCGGCATGCGAATGCGAATGCTGCTGCATTTGCCATAGAGAGCAGTGGTGAGGAAACCTGACACTGTGTGTGGGTGTGGGTGTGGGTGAAAGGACCCATCCCGTAATCACGCCACATGCCGCATGCCGCATGCCGCATACCGCGTGTAAGGAATCCTAGCTTTTAGCGTAGGTCAACGTAGTGAACAACATACATCTAACATACATCTAATGGACATCGACGTATGCCTAAAGTATACATAGCGTATGGCCGACGTAACACCCATACGGTGTCGTACATCAAAAGTTTTGTGCATGCATAAATCTTTGGTGACCCCTTAACGAGCATCGACGTACGTCGACGTAGATCAACGTACAAATAACAAACGCATAACTCATTACGACGTATCCCGACATAGCGGCCAAAAATCACTTACGTCGGTGTACGTTTGCACGATGCATCATAATGTGACAGCACCTTAACATGTATGTGACCAGGGCTTCATACTTTATATTCCGATTTGATTAAATTCCCTTTCTAGTGGCACTTAACAATTGAAATCTCTTTAAGGCTGGTAGGGTTAATGTAATTGCATTACCACCACAGTATTACTGCAAGGTCGGAGACTGGGGGCTGCAATGTGGAAACTACTGACACAATGGACGTATTCGACTGGGACCTTTCCATCCACACAATTTAGGCTCCGCCCACCTGTGCAGTGAACTTGGTTTTCGAATGCAAAGAGGACCAGTCAAATGGCTTCAGTGGTTTCAGCCAATCAGAGCTGTTCTTTTCCATTGCAAATGGTGGCCCCCTATTGGTGCCGCCATTTGCAATTGAAAAGAACAGCTCTGATTGGCTGAAGCTACTGAATCTTTCAACCTTTCCATATCAGTCATATTGAAATACACCACGTGACCTTGTGGATGGAGCCACAAAATACATTCAAATCATTCCTATTGAAACCCCCTTCTGGTCCCAGTCGAATAGGAATTTGTAAAGAAATATTTTGATATTCGCATGGAAAGGCCCAGTCGAAAACGTCCAATATTTTGCATTTTAAAATAGGTAAAGCCATTCCCGAGTTCACGCTGACAAGAAACGAAGATTGCAAAATAATATGCGACCTCGCCATGTACAATTACGTTGAGGTATGTCTAATTAATCCATCTCTAATAATTTGATACGTTAGTTTATTGCTTTGTTGTTAATTAATCCTACTGAGCTTCTCTCGCCATGTACACACCGCTTTGGACAAATGTATAATTTGACCAAATTTAAAGAAGAAAAGAAATTCGGGGGGAAACAGAAAAACGAATCCTCTCTCCTACAAAAAAGAAGGAAAGAAAAGATTGAATTTTTTTTATTTTGTGTGTGCATTTTCTGTGTTCTCACTAGCTTTGCCGTGCCAATTTGGTATGTTTGTTGGAGTTTAACATCCCAGCAACATCTCAGGGCTGGATCGTCATGCGAAGTCAGGGCCGTACTTATATTGTCACACTGTAACCACGTGCAAACAATTTCTCACTCTCAATATCATATTTGTTTCCATACGAAATATTTTATAATACACTTTTACAAAAATATGTTGGACTGACGGTTTTAAAATGTTCCGAAAGCACATGCGAACACTTTTGTGCTTACATTTTTTTTTGTATTTCTGTCTACGCCCCTGTAAATCACCAGCTAAGATGTATGCATTATATATATGTATATATATATATACATGTATTATAGTATGCAGGTATTGCAGGTATAGCAATACCTCAGGGAGTTTGACGCTCCTGCCTTGCAGAGTTGTAAACCACTGCCTTGTGGTACAGGTTCTTGACAGAACCGGAGGCTAAGGGAGCAAACGCTAAACAGAAAACCATGTCACCGTGGCAGCATTAAGGGCAGTTGATGTATAGAACTCCCAACATCTCCCGACCAGCCACTGCAGGGACAAATAGTTTTGCGCCTATCTGGACATGTTCTTGCTGGTGTGAAACCTATTTGCTCCCCGAGAGAGTGCCGCTGGTAACTTGCAAAAGCCAGCAGCACTTCAACACCTTTGCAGGCAGCTTTCAGCTTTCATGATATATATATATATATATATATATATATATATAGACAGAGAGAGAGAGAGAGAGAGAGAGAGAGAGAGAGAGAGGAGAGAGAGAGATACCTAGTGCTCCTACCACATGTTGAGTTAGGTTACTTTCTATTATTAAGAGTCTTTTATCAATAAACTTCAGATGCGCAAATCGGTCACGTCTCGAATGTTCCTTGTCCGGAAGTCGGTGGACAACTTCCTGCACCGTCTGATGCCGCAGACGTGGGTGCCACTGTACACGATGGTGAGTTATCCTGCATGTTGATGGTTCAATTGTGACGTCACAGATCAGTATTTATTGTTTACATAGGCCTCTCCATGTTGGAGGAAGGGAAAAGCTAAATTAAACAAATACAGATACATTTTAAAATACATAAATGGTTCACTTGCATAGTAAAGTATACAATTTTGTCATTTGCTATAGACCTATTTCAAGTGATGTCAGCACCGATATCTCAGTCAGTGCACGCACCTTTTGGCTGCAGGACGACACACTGTCACATTGCAAACTCAATGGCTATGAGCAATCTTCATAGAGAACAAGTGAAATATCTCTAAAACCACACAACCTAGAGACAAACCGCTTAGTACACATATAGAAAACATATTCAACGAATAGATTATATTAAATTCATAAGGCTATGGTTCTTCATTTCTATTAATTTTGAATAAAATAAACGTTTTGCACTGCGCATACCGGCAAACTCAATGCATTATCAATGGCCGTGAGCAATCTTGAATTATATTCATACAGAAAAAGTGAAATATCTCTAAAACCACACCACCTAGAGACAAACCGCTTGGTACACATATAGAAAACATGTTCAACGAATAGATTATATTAAATTTATAAGGTTAGGGTTCTGTATTTCTATTAATTTTGTATGAAATAAACGTTTTGCACTACACATACCGGCAAACTCAATGCATCGTCAATGGCCGGGAGCAATCTTCATACAGAAAAAGTGAAATATCTCTAAAACCACACAACCTAGAGACAAACCGCTTGGTACACATATAGAAAACATATTCAACGAATAGATTATATTAAATTTATAAGGTTAGGGTTCTGCATTTCTATTAATTTTGAATAAAATAAACGTTTTGCATGGCGCATACCGGCAAACTCAGTGCCAGTGTGCCTTCGTTCTGCAGCCAAGCTGCGTGGGCATACACAATGTTAGTAAACATTGAAATAGGTCTATACAGCTGGATAATATGACAACTTAGATGTAAGTATCAACTGAAAGCTTGCAAGCATTTAGCGCAGGGGCCCTTGAAAATGCGATGGGGGGGCGGGGGCGCATAGCATATGCAGTAAAACCTCTCTAACCGACCACCTCTACAGATAGACAACTCCCCTATATCGATTGCTTTATTTATGTCCCAAACAATCACCCATACCATACCATTGTAATGATAAAAAACTCTTTAAACCGTCCACCTCCCTAAATGGACCATTTAAAGTCGGTCCCATGGAGGGTCGATTTAGATAGGTTTTACTGTATGCTACTTTTGCTACTATGTTAATCTGGCACGGTTTTCTTGACTGACAGACAGCAAGATTAGGTTACATTACCGTGCTATACGCTCCTGTGTATCAACAGGAAGGAGATGTCAAGCACTAGGTGGACAGTGCTCCCTCATAGTGTTCATGCAAACACCACCCCAGATAACATGGTAACGTTAACCCAATATATTAATGAAAATTGGCTCAATGTTGGCAGACAATGTTGACCCAACATTCTAGTGCCCCGTCCTGATATGACCTTAGATGTTGCCAGGACGTAAAGTTCCAACAACCAACCATTCTGGTGATCATTGGCCCAATGTTGGCCCAATGGTATGAGTCAACATTGCCCCAGTAATATGACTATGAGTCAACATTGCCCCAGTATTATAAGGCAACATCTATGGTCATGTGAGGACGTGTTTATGAATGGAGAATTCTGCTTCTAAAAGGAACAGGGCTAAGTCTATGGTGAAAGCAAATTTTCGCAAGTCGGTGTGCAAGACTTGGAAATGGTTCAAATGTTACATATATGTAGACATGTAACTAGTCTGCAGGAGTCATGTTTGCCTTCTCATTTAACCGGTATCTTACATTTACCAGGTCACATTTACCAGGAAGCGCTACAGGGACTGCATCAATGAGAAGAGGTGGCAAGACAAGGTAGATTGCTTACACCTTGAAGAAATTTGAATACGTAATAGCAACAAATATATCAAAATTAGACACACCTGTTAGGATCAAATCTAAGCGAGTGTTTTGAGTTTGAAAATGTGATTCCTTCATTTGACTATGCAACTTTGATGCTTAACCAGATGGGATGGCCGAATGAGTTAGAGCATCTGTCTCCTGTGTTGGTAGATCATGGGATCGTGGGTTCGAATCCTGGTCGAGTCAAACCAATGACTTAAAAATTGGTACTTGTCGCTTCCTAGCTAGACGCTCAGCATTATTAGGATAGGGCAAGGAGCAGAGGAATGAGGAAGACCAGTGGTCTGCGACTGAAATTTCCCCTGCTTAAACAACTAATGTACCAATAATCTAAGTTCTACTGACTCAATAAGTGAGTGCAACTGTTCCACTTATAGTCCACTGCATCGATCACTATAGACAGAACTTTAAGCCACAACCTGAATCTGGCAAAAGAGGAGTAATCAATGGAGTGCATATCCAAACAGATATATCGACACTTATCAATACAGTCAGCCTTCATTAATCCTATCCCCATTTAAGCGGGACTTCTCGCTATCCAACCAGAACATTCGTGTAACTGGTTTCCGCCGTCCATCCTATTCCTTTTACATCATCCGGAAATCGCGCCATCTGACATAATTGTTGGGAACAAAATAGTATGGATTAACGAAGGTCGACTGTACAATGGAACTCTGTATCCAGACCGCTCTGTATTCTTTATGTAACTTCCAAATAATTTGTATGCTTGCAAAATAATAATATACTTTCAGCTTCTTTTTTTGTGTGGCAATTTCTCAAGAGGATTTAGATTTGATTTGATTGGTGGTTGCTTTACGCCGTGTCGGCAGCATAGGCCATATTCATGGCGAGAAATGTTTGTTTTTGTTCAAACCATCGCTTTTACATGTAAAAGCATACAATCAATTTTGTGTTAATGGACACTCATGAATTTTGTAAACTTTAGAGATAGATGATTTGGAGATATAGGATTTAGAGATAAGAGGATTTAGAGATAGAGGATTTAGAAATAGGGGATTTATATATAGAGGATTTGGAGATAGCGGATTTAGAGATTCATGATTAGAAATAGAGGATTTAGAGATAGATGATTTAGAAATAGGGGATTTATAGAGAGAGGATTTAGAGATAGTGGCTTTAGATATGTAAGATTTAGAGATAGAGAAATATGGGATTTAGTGATAGATGATTTAGAGATAGAAGATTTAGAGAGCGATCTCTTTATCCCGTCTTGATTTCAATTAAAAGATTTAGAGATAGCGATCTCATTATCGCGTCTTGATTTCCATTTTGCTTTAAACACTTAAAAAGGGTATTATTGAATTATTCAATTACATACATGTCTTCTTCCTCCTGCTCCGCCCTCTCCCATCACCCACCCCACCACCCTCATTTCTCCAGGTGCTGTACCGAGTGTCGTCTGGGGTGCTCATCGCCACTGTGGTATCTGGGACAGTGTACGCCTGGCGAACCAACGAAGTCAGCCTGAGCCCAATGGTGGCCGCCGCCAGCGCCACCTTCAGCAAGTGGGCAGAACTACTGCACCTGGGACACACTAACTGATGGAGGAAATCTCTACTATAGTAGTACTTACTATACAGCATTACTGTACCGCTACGTAATGGAGTCCACACTGCCTTTATATATGAGATGTACATATATATATATATATATATATATATATATATATATATAATACATACATGCTTATGCTATAGATATGTATGACATAGAGTAAAACCTCTGTAAATCGACCGACCATGGGACCAACTTTAAGTGGTCCATTTAGGGAGGTGGTCGGTTTAGGGAGTTAGAATTTCGTTACACTGGTATTGTTGGGACCCAAATAAAGCGATCGATATAGGGGAGTGGCGATCTGTAGAGGTGGTTGGTTATATATATATATTTTACCTCAGTATACAGCCTCTGGCTAGGGAGAAGGAAGCACTTCCGGTCCAGCAATTAGCATAAGCAACTCATAACGGGAGGACGTTCGCTGAGTTGCTCCGGCAGGATTTATCTACTAAGCGACTAAATCTAACTGTAAGTATTTGAAACTATGTTTAACTTATAACTGATGCACTATAGCATCACATTATGAAAGTTCAGAACTTTCTCAGGTCCCGTTTGGACTTTAAACGTGTTTTTTAACACAAGGATAGAACAATGCTTGCTTGTGTTATGACTGAAACCTATACTCCTTTGTTCTATCGACACCTGTATACAGACAGGGAGAGATGTTGACCCGAGTCACATCTCCTAAGGAAATTCCTCCGAACCCTAAGAGGGTTTTGTTGGGGATGATCCTGGGTTTCTTTTATAGACTCCCCAGACCAAATTTTTTGAGGCAAGCTTCCGAGTTTCATAATATTTTCTCCAACTTGCTGGCGCAGAAGCCCCGGGTGGGAGAAGTGTACGACACAGAGAGCGTGGGCGGTCTAAGACCGACCCCCCCGTATGGTTGGTTTCGCTACCACACACCTACGGCATAAAACTTAGCTTACACGCCTGTACTGAGAACGTAGTAAAACACGTAAATCTGTACCATTTATACCTCAACCCAGGTTAACACCTGGCGTCACAATTATTGGGTTCAGTTGAGAAGATTCCAGTGATTAGTAACACTTCCCTTTGTTACAGAATCCGATGGCCACTAAGCGTAACAAAACACCGCCAGCGTCAGCCGAGGGTCATGCACCTACCGCGTATGACTCATCACCGGCACACACGGCTCCGCAGTCACTGCAGCCCGGAGCAGACTTACCGTCTGATAGGGACAGCGACGATCAGAACCAACCGGTGGATTTGGAGGCCACAATTTCAAAAATCATGGACCAAAAGATGAGGCATATACAGGCAATGGCCCGAGCCTCTCTCTCCTCCTCCCATTCCAGATGAGGATTGGGAAGACTTTTCGGACGACGACGACACGGAGTCGGCTTACGAGGTTCCGAAACCGAAAGTCGCTAAAAGGAAGCGAAAAACAGTCAGCAGCTCCAGGGACGAGTTCACGAAGGCTTCCAAAGTCACGAAAGTGAAAAAGTCAAAGAAGAAGACAAAGAAGAAGGATTCCTCCTCGGACTCGTCCAACGATTCCTCCACAACGAAGTCCAATTCAGACACAACGCACGGGAGTGAACGCAAAAATTGGAGTCAAAGTAGGCAAGAAGTGCGCCAAACCAAAGGTGAAGAAGGTCCACACAACAACGATGATGAGGGAGACCATTTAAACCGGTAGAAGTGATCAATAAATTGACCGAACAGGTTTCGGGCATTAAAGGGATTCCAGAAACTCTGAGTAAAGAGATGGATGCTGGTATCCACCTCTCGGACGAACGCCGCAGGTTTGAAACCGTCCTTTGCACTATTCACAAGGCGGTTTTGGGAGCGCTAACATCAGTCGCTCCCTTAGCTAACCGCATCCAGATGGAGAATAAGTTCTCCTTGTTGGCACGGGGCATGGACCGTAACATTGCGTTGCTTACAGCGGCATGCAACTACATGACCAATCGCAGATTTGAGAACGTTTTCAAATCAGTTACCACGGACGCTGGCAAGGAAGTAGCCAGATCTAAGAAAGTCACCGACAACGATGGCAAAGAGTACACGCTGTACTTAGCCCCCAAGCCGGTCAAGGGGAAACCCTTAGACAAAAGCAAGATGTTCGGGGGACAGTTGGCTCACCTCTACAAAGAAGTGGAAGTGGACAACAAGAGTGCTAAGAACACTGATGCGAAAGGCCGGAAGTTCGACAACTCTGCCAGGTTCCGGAGACCACGCTCGGATTTTCGGTTCCGACGAGGAGGCAGACCGGCAAGAGGGAGCCCATCCTTCCGATTCGGTCCACGTGGGAGAGGCCGAGGAGACCGTCAGCCCTCCAACTGGAGCGAGAACCGGGGATACAAAAGGGAGTTCACACCCAAATCCCAGTTCCCCAGGCCAGGGAACAAATAACATGTTCCACACAAACTTTGCAACCAGCAGCCCCGGACATGGTTACGGAGGAGACACAGACTTACATAAGCATGTTTAAAGTGGGAAACATCTTAAATTGTCTAGATCAGTGGCAGAACATTACAACAGATAAGGAAATTCTGAACATAGTAAAAGGAGTAAAAATTCCATTTACTGAAGTGCCTAAACAAAAGAGAATCCCTTTTCCATATAACTTTAATGCAGAAGAAAAAGAACAAATAAATATTCAAGTGAATCTTTTTCAAGCAAAAGGCATTATAGAGCAGGTACTGCATACGAAAGGTGAATTCATCTCAAATGTATTTTCTAGACCAAAACCAAATGGCGAAATAAGAATGATTTTAGACTTAACCAAGTTAAATGAGACAGTGGCATATCAGCATTTCAAAATGTTCTCGCTGGAAACAGCTCGAGATTTGATTACACCCGATGCATGGCTAGCCAGTGTCGACTTGAGGGACGCCTATTATACGGTACCTATCTGTAAGAACGACAGAAAATTCTTGAGATTCATTTGGCATGAAACACTTTTCGAATTTACGTGTTTACCCAACAGGTTGGCTTGTGCACCCCGTCTGTTTACCAAATTGCTAAAACCAATTTTGTCAATAATGGCAAGGCAAGGACACACTATGTTTCCATATATTTATGACTCTTTTATTATGGGAGAGACTTTCGATCAGTGCCAAAAAGCAGTCACGGAATTACGCCATCTTTTAACAATGCTAGGCTTTTACATACATAAAAATAAGTCCGTATTTCTCCCGACAACAAAATTAAAATGCTTAGGGTTCATCTTAAATAGCAAACCAATGACGGTGTCGCTTACACAACAGAAACTAAATAAGTTTCGGGTTACGGCCAACCAGTTGATAGACATATATAGGCCAAAGATAAGACAGGTCGCCATTATGATATCGTATGCCCCAGCCTATATGGGGGAGCGCACATAAAGTCATTGGAAATAGACAAAAATCTAGCATTAGCACGAGCTAAAGGTAATTTCGAAAAGAAAATGACTATTTCAGATGAAGGATTAGCAGATATCCTCTGGTGGTTGGAACATGTTAATGACTCTCCCAATCCCAATAGGATGGGAGAACCCAACACGGTCATTACGACTGACGCTTCATTACAAGGATGGGGAGCACATCGCAAAGATGTAGCGACAGGAGGGAGATGGTTAGACAGTGAGAGTTCTGATCATATAAATGTTCTAGATTTAAGAGCTATCTACCTAGGTTTAGCGAGCCTAGTAAAAGTACCCCAAAACAATGTTCGCATTCTAACTGATAACACAACAGCTATGGCTTATGTCAGGAACATGGGAGGCACAAAGTAAAAAAACTGTAATGAAATAGCACTACTCATTTGGAACTGGGCGCAGAAATACAAAGTATGGTTAACGGTGGCACACATTCCAGGGATACAAAACACTCTGGCAGATGAAAAGAGTAGGATTTTCCATGACCACCTTGAATGGTCACTAAATAAAACCATTTTCAACAAAATTTGTCAAAAATGGGGTAAACCCACAATAGACTTATTTGCTTCCAGAAATAATTAAAAAATAAAAGAGTATGTGTCATGGCATCCAGAACTAAATGCATGGCACATAGATGCCTTCGCAATGATTTGGCGAAATGAATTCTTTTACATTTTCCCACCATTCAACATAATAAGCAGAGTAGCAAGGAAGATACGACTGGAGGAAACGCACGCGATCCTCATCGTCCCCGAATGGGACACGCAACAATGGCTAGCAGTGTTAATGTCGACAGCCAAAGGCTGCCTCCGATTCCGAAGATCCCGAGGAAACCTGACGCACCAAGGCCCCCTGGCACGACACGGAAACGTATCAACGACTCCGCTGCTAGCATTCCTTTTCTAAATAAATATCTAGAACAATTCGGGTTAGATAAGGTCACTCAACAACGGTTGGTGTCACACGCGTGGAGGAAAGGAACAGTCAAGATGTATACCACATACTTAAAGAAGTGGGGCGTGCATTGCCTAATCAAGAAAGTGAAACCTATGAACCGGTCTATATCCCAGGTAGCAAGGTTTCTCAGGATGCTAGAAGATGAAGGGTTAGGCTATGGAGCAATTAATGCGGCAAGATGTGCCTTATCTATAATTATCCCACAAATAGATGGACAGACTATAGGGAAACACCACATCATTCACTGGGTGTTACGTTCTATATATGAACGGAACCCCCCGAAACCGAAATACAATCGTTTCTGGGATGTGTCGCTAGTGTTTAAATTATTTAAACAATGGCCACACAACAAACATCTGGACATAAAACAATTAGGTTTTAAAGTAGCGATGCTCCTTCTGTTAGTAACAGGACACAGAGGTCAGACAATAGTCGCCCTATCGCTAACTGGTCTCGAAATAGACAAGACTGAAGCAACGTTTGATTTAACAACTTTATTAAAATCAAATCGTTTGGGAGATCCCCTGTCAACAGTGAGTGTCACAAGATTCGCCGAGGATCGGAAGCTATGTGTCGTATCAGCCGTACGGGTGTATTTATCCAAGACAAAAGGTATAAGAAACTCAAGACAATTGTTGATAAGCTTTATTAAGCCACATAAGGGCATCTCGCGGGACACCCTCGCGCGATGGACAATTAAGGTGTTAACACTAGCTGGAGTTAATACGGAACGATACACCTCACATTCTACAAGGGGAGCAATGGTCTCAAAAGCTCGATTGCTAGGGATTTCGGTAAAACGAATCCTGGCACATGCTGGATGGAAAACAGCCAGGTCATTTGCAAAACATTACAACAAAAGACTGGAATGGAAAAGTCAAGTGGGATTGCAAAACGATTGCTCCAAGACTAGATGATAAAGGTGAGACACACAAAAACTTTCAATCTCACTTTATTTACAATTTATATTACATGCTTGTTAAAAGAGATAAACAATAAATAATAGAATATCAGGATGAAAATGCTATTATGTAAAATTCTCCCTAGCCTGCGGCTAGCCAGAGGCTGTATACCGAGGTAAAATAGATTAGTTAGACGAATCTTACCTGGGTATAGATGATGGATAACTATTGTTTACCCAGGGAGGGGAGAGGGTGTGCACAGCCAGTAGTGTTTTATTCCATCGCTGAAAAATCTGTGTACTACCTGAAAATCCCAAGCTAGGACCCTGTTGTATATGTATCTATCAAACTTGCCCAAATGGTTGTATTAATATTGCATAAGTAGACTGGCATACAGGTTTTATATTATAGTAATGAGTGTTATCTTTAATTAATTTCCCAATTCTAATTCATATGTACCATCAATATATTATATTATAAGTGATGGTCAGTAGCGATAAGCATTCATTATTTAATCCCCAGTAGCATTTATTAACTCGATATTACTGGTATTTATTCATAATTCTCAGTGTTGCAGTGGTCGCGTCCAGATTACATAGTATTGGGCATAGACCTAAATTGGATAGAGAGAGAGAAGGAGCAAATACTTGGATAAGAGGTCCTTTGAGCAAGAGCTAACATTAACAACATTGTCGACTATCATTTTCTCTAAAGTCCATGACATATCGTGAATAAACTGTCTAAGCGACCTCAATCAGATTGTTGGTGGTTCTTGCAAAAATAACACGGAAATAAAGAATACCAATATAGAGCGTTTGACCTCTCTTAGGCTTAGACCTCTACTCATGGGGAATATATATATAGCTGAGGATGTGTGGGGGGGGCACCAAGAATGTGCCAAGGAGGAATATATATATACAGTATCTGTTCCCGTTGCATTTATACTTGTATAATGAGTTATACATCACATAAATCTACGGTACACAAATAACATGAAGGAGAGAGAATGAGTTTGGTGTGTAATTTAATCACTGGCTCAGGGATTACTAGCCAAGATCCCGCAGGACCCCCCAACCAACTAATACTCAGGACTGTCCATAGTCTCAGGCTGAACAGCAGCCAATGAGGTAGCTACCCTCATGTCATTAATGATCCTTATAGTCAGCGGGGTTTGCAGATAGGTGAAGACTGTGTCCTTCTGCCAATCCCATCAGGTTCGAAGCTCCTCGATGGTGGCCCCACATATGGACAGATAGGTACATCCACCACGTTGAAGGGAGTGGGAAGAGATTGAAGCAGGATCGAATCCAGCCTTTTCTGTGAAGATGCGCAACATTGACTGGTAGATCGCATAGGTCAGCGGTGAAGAGCCTCCCACTCCCGATAGGATATGGAAGGCCAAAGCATCGCCGGCAACGGCTCCTGGAAGTGCAGCTCTGTCCAGTGGATGGCGCAGATGGCACGATTCTGGCATCGCACTATGGGACCCTCCAGCACCCGCTCATGGAACTGAATCGTGTTCGACTTCCTGATCGATAGTATCATCCCCCAGGGGAAGAACCGGAAGTCCTCCCTCCGCAGTGAGGAGTCTGACATTGTCACCTGGCACTTCCGCAGGAGCGCCCGGAAACTGCATAGAAGCACCGCACACCATGCGTAGTGGCTGAGAGTGTTGGACAGGTGCGAGAACATGTGCAGCAGTGTTTCCGACAGTGTCGGCACCGCCTGCTGCAGCGCAACCCCGCACATCTGGCGGATGCCGCACCGGGTGGACGAGACCTCACAGTCTGTGTAGGAGATGGGCTCCCACCCCTGCCAACGAAGGAAGAAGTTCAGCACCGACGAATACTTCAGTGACCTGGTTGGACAGCACTACCTGTGCTGGTGGGCATGGGATTGGCGTGATCGTCGTCGAAAAGTCCTCCACAAACTCCAGGTACCTTCGAACCTGGAAGTTCCTCATCGATATAGAATTCTTGGCATAGGACTGACTCTGATAGAGTGCCTTCTCCTTCAGCGGCAGCGCCACTCCTGAAGCAACAAGGGTCAGAAGAACTGAATATACTGCTACAACAAAGTGTGCATGC
This sequence comes from Branchipolynoe longqiensis, assembly GCA_030323885.1. Lineage (NCBI taxonomy): Eukaryota > Metazoa > Annelida > Polychaeta > Phyllodocida > Polynoidae > Branchipolynoe > Branchipolynoe longqiensis. The sequence goes on along the minus strand of CM059186.1, from coordinate 85,258,329 downwards.
GAGATCAGCAGCGTGCAGATGCTCCGTACAGTTATCGTCATCAAAACGACTGAGCGCACCACAGATGACGTTGTCCGTGCTACCTATGAACATGGAAGAGAATTAAAAATTAAACTTCGCAGAGAGCCAGAAGAGCCACCGGAGGTAGTGCATCACCTGCGAGCTTGTGGAGCAGCCCGTGTTAAGTGCGGCGCGGATCGTCGTTACCATAACAACCGCACTGTCACACCAATCGCACGCCCAACGCACCGTCGCCGTGTAAGCCGCTGACATCTCGCGCGTGTTTATGTGCGCTCCCACGCAGGAGGGGTCAGGGGGGTACGTGGTGATGACCAATGCCCTTGCACATTTTGTCATCATCCTCAGGCCGGAAAGGACCTGCGATCCAGTCAGCGGCATGCAGGGCGCCATACCCAAAACCAGAAGCATCGCTGTATGAAGCGACATGGTAGACAAAGGGGCATAGGATCCTCGCCTTGCCGTTGAACAAGGCGGGGAACCCGTATCACCACTTGACATCATCCTTGAATCCTGCCGAGAGGCACATGAAAAAGTGTGTCTCGTGGACGGTCTCTATTGCATCGTATATGCGGTGACAGAAAGTCCTCCCTCCGTGCACTACCTTGCTGCAGTGTGCAAGAAGTCTACACAGCCGTTCGAGCACATGTGCGAGGGCCATGGCCAGCTTTTCCAGCTTGTCGGAGGGAAGCCGCATCCCTGACAGAGGTACATGGGGAGGTGAGCTTTGCGAAGGTGATGTGGAAGCCGATACGTCTCAGTATGGCTCAGTGGTGTAAGAGGGGCCCTGCTCACCAATTACCCCGACAGCTGTGTGTGTGTGTGGGGAGGGGGGGGGGACACCCCCAATGCACCAAGGAGGAATAGATATATATATACAGTATATGTTCCCATTGCATTTATACTGGTATAATGCATTATACATCACATATATTTTTAAACCATTAAAAGACATCTTATTTCACGTAAATGCTTCAGGGGGCCAGGATACACATAACAGTACTTTGTAGTTATTGCAAGAAGCAAATAAGTTGGTTTGTTGGCTGGCAACATCTAAGATCATATCAGGACAGGTACCGACTTGTGACAGTGTGCGCTCATGGTGACCTTAAAGTGCTGCCCCACTGGGAAATCAGGCTGCCAACACCATGACCTGATATCCCACTCAGTCACATTATCCTGACGCTGAGCTAACCAGTCCTTGCCCTATCATATTAATGTCGAGCAGCAAGCTAGGAAGCGACAAGTATCAATTTTCTAAGTTATTGGTTTGACTTGACATGGGATTGAACTCCTGATCTCCCACATGGGAGGCCTACGCTCTACCGATTCGGCCACCACGTCCGCTTTAAAGCAAATAAGTAGACTTGTGGCCTGACCCATTTATTGCAAACAGAATGTTTAAGATTTGAATTGAAATGCTACTGTAAATGGTCTTGAAACTTCCTACTCTCTTCATCAGCTAAGCTGTTCAAGTTACCTGCCACCAAAAGTCCAATGTACCTTTCTTCTGCTCAGTGCCAAATTAGTGGAACTCCCTCATCACAATTTTTTCACTTGGTTCATCCCATTGTCCTAACATAGGCTTTTGCAGGCTAATCTGTGAGAATGCAGGCTAATCTGTGAGAATACAAACATGTTTTTGTTTAGACCTACCTAACCAGGCTTTTCTGACTTATAATATACCCTTCTGTTCCAAAACAGTAATGTATACATGTTAGTTGTTATCTATAGCATAGACATATAGATTTAGCCAGGCTTTGCTAACTTATAAATATTCCCTTCTGTTCCAAAACAGTAATGTGTATATATATGTTATATATATAGCATATAAATAGCATATATACATAAATCTGCTATATATAGCATAGGCCATTGCAGGTTTATTATCTGTGAATGCTAACATGTTTTTGCTTAGATTTAACCAGGCTTTGCTAACTTATAAATATAGCCTACCCTTCTGTTCCAAAACATTAATGTATGTATATATATATATATATATATATATCCTCTTGGAACACCAGATGAGGTGGGGGAAGGTCGGGAGTTCGAGTCACAGCCTAGTCAAACCAATGACTTATAAAATTGATACTTGTCGCTACCTAGCTTAGCACTCTGTATTAATAGGATAGGACAAGGACTGGTTAGCAGTGTCAGGATAATGTGATGGTGTGGGATATCGGGTCATGGTGCTGGCATCCTAGTCTCCCAGTGGAGCAGCACTGTAAAGTCACTATGAATATGAGTACGCACTGTCACAAATTAGTGACCATCCTGATATGACCTCAGATGTTACAAGGTCGTATCCTGGTCATATTTTAGATCGAAACTTATTAACCAGTCCTCGATAGTATAGTGGTTAGTATCCCCGCCTGTCACGCGGGAGACCGGGGTTCAATTCCCCGTCGGGGAGGTCTGCTTTTCCATACTTAGAAACGGGAGTGATTGGTTTATGGATATTCCGCCAGGTGTTGCTCAAGGGCCGTCCCAGATAACGCTAGGTGGTGCCCATCCTGTATGAATGGCTGTCTTCCTCCATATATGACTGCCTGCGTGTATTTATATAGCGAGACAGGAATTGTGAACCCTTATTTGTCTCTCATTTTTGCTTGAGTGCAAGTAAATAAGCAACACAAGGAATAATTAGTAGCATTTGGTGAATAAGGGGTCAAATTTCCCTGCATCATCAGCCCATATATTTATGATCCTGTTTGAGAAACTATGTTGCCTTAACTTTGAAATGGCTCTGGGTTTTACTAGTTTGAGAGTATGGCCCAGACTGCCTTCTCTTTTATTCAAGGTGAAAAATTTGTTCAATTATGTCACTTCTTTTCCTTCTGTAGGAAAGGGTAGGAAGTTTCAATTCCCTAAGCATTTGTTCATAGGGTAGGTCCTTTATAACTGCAACTAATTTCGTTGCACATCTCTGAACCTTTTCGATCTCCAGAATATCTTTCCGAAAAATTTGGCTCCAAATTTGTGGACAGTATTCCAAAATTGGCCTACCAAGAGACTTAAATAGAATGAGAAAATTGTTCTTGTTGAGGCGATGGAAAGTTCTTTTAATTATACCTACTCTCTGGTTAGCATTTGAGATGATAGTCCACATGTGTTTCTGAAAGGAGAGTTGGGAGTCGAAGGTTACACCCAAGTCCTTTTCATAGCTATCTTGTTGCAGGACAGCATTCTTCATATTATAGGCATAATGTGGATTATTTTTCCCGTAATGAATAATTTTGCACTTCTTTTCATTGAAGGGCAATTGCCATTTCTTGGACCATTGTGCGATTTTCAGAATATCCTCTTGCAAGAGATTCTTATCTCTTACATCTTTTATTGCCCAAAAGACCGTTGTGTCATCCGCAAATATTTTTAGGTTTGATGAGGCACTGCCTGGTAGGTCATTTATAAATATTATAAATAATATTGGTCCCAGCACACTTCCCTGTGGTATTCCTAAGGTGACATTCTGAAAGGAAGATTTTGTATTACCTACAACTACCCTTTGCTTTCTCTCAGACAGGAAGTCCTGTATCCATTCAGAAATTGATCCGGATATTCCCAGAGCTTTGATTTTGTTTAATAGTCTTTTATGGGGCACACTGTCAAAGTTTTTGGAGAAGTCCAGATAGATGGTGTCCCATGCCAGGCCATGATCCAGCCAGTCAGTCCAAATTTCCATCACTTCTAGTAGTTGTGTCAGGCAAGATTTGCTTCCAGTGAATCCGTGTTGGTTTGGATATACCAATCCTAGTTTTTCCAAGTGTTGTATGACACGATCTCGGATTATTCTTTATAGCATTTTACAGCATAGGGAGGTTAAACTCACGGGTCTATAATTTGATGCCAGGCGTTTTGGTCCCTTTTTATGCAGGGGTTTGACATCAGCATCCTTCCATTGTTTGGGTATTTTCCTTTCAAATAGGCTTTTACGGGATAGAGATGTCAAAATAGGTCCAATTTGCTCAGAACACTCTTTGATGATTTTTGCATGGATCCCATCTGGCCCAGGTGCCTTGGAGACATTTAGTTTTTCAATAAATTTTTCTACTTTACCGTCTGTTATATCAACGTCACTGATGAATTCTGTGACTCCTGAATCTGGAGAGGGTGGGATATTATCCGTATTTTCATTGGTAAACACACTGACGAAGAACTCATTGAGTAGTTCAGCTTTGCCTTCATCGTCTACAATTAGTTCGTCGTCACTATTGGCTATAGCTGGTATGCCATTGCCATTTTTTGATTTATGTGAAGCATAACTCCAGAAATTGTTCAGGTTATTCTTAATATCTTGGACAATTTTATCCTCAAAAGCCTCTGTGTTCACTGACATTGTCATTTGCGGCATTCCTAGCGATAGTGTATTTTTCCCAATTTTTCAATGTCTTATTATTGAAGTAGACATTCCATGCTTTGTTTTTCAATTTTCTGGCAGTGGTAATATCCCTGGAGTACCAAGGAGGTTGTTTCCTGGTTGTGAATTTTCTTAGTGGTACGTGCCTTTTGATAGCACCTGATAACACATTTTGAAACAGGTCCCAGCATTCTTGCACATTTTTTTCCTTAAATTTATTTAGCAAGCCTTGGGACCTGATATCATTACTCATGGCAATGTAATCCCCTCTATAATATGAGTATCTTAGTGGGATGGTCTCATTTTCTGTTTCAACATCAATTTTGAAGGATATGACAGCATGGTCACTCTTCCCGATCGGGGCACCTATTCTGATGTTATCTATAAGATTATCCTTATTGGAAATGACCCAGTCCAAGGGATTTGGGGTCTCATTTCCTCGGAACCTGGTTGGTTCCTGAATAAATTGTTGTAGGAAACCGTCATTTAGGTGGTAGAAAATAATCCGCGCATAATGGTCATCACGGCAATGTAAGATGCCAGTGGCCCAGTCAATTTCTTTTAAGTTAAAATCCCCAACGATAACCAGGTTATGATGTTTCATTTCTTTTACCTCATTGACTAATTCTAGAAGAGCATTGTTTTGTTCACTGCTAGATGGGCTACGGTAAATACATCCTAAAATGGTTATGACTCCATCAGTAAGAAATTGATCCGTCAAAAACGTTTTTTGGTGTGAAATG